>CAUYON010019857.1:0-47011 GCA_963573935.1 Arctocebus calabarensis | reverse complement strand
TGCATCTCTCCCCTCTGAGACATATCCTAATCTCAGGAACCATGCACTCAAAATGGCAATCATCTTTGGTAGCACTTATGTCTGTGAACAGACTTTTTCCAGAATGAAACATCTGAAATCTCCAACCAAATCTAGACTAACTGATGCACACTTGCATCACTTGTTACGACTAGCAGTGACAAATATGGAACCAGACATTGCCCATCTCATTAGCCAAAAGCAGGCCGGCCCATAGTTCCCATTGAAATACTGGTAAGTTTGTTGATTTAACTTTATGTATTCTTCATTTTAAATATTGTATTTGTTCCCGTTTTATTTTTTTACTTCAAAATGAGATATGTGGAGTGTGAATAGGAATTTGTTCAGTTTTTTTTTTTTTTTAAACTATAGTTCGGCCCGCCAGCAGTCTGAGAGACACTGAACTGGCCCCCTGTTTAAAAAGTTTGAGGATCCCTGCTCTAGAAGCTGGGAAAGGCAATAAAATGGGTCCTCACATAGAACTTCCAGAAAGGAACACAGCTGTTGCCTCGATTTTAGGACTGTGGGACCCATTTTGGATTTCTGAACTACAGACCTGTAAGATAATAAATTTGTGTTATCTTAAGCCACAAAATAGTCATTTGCTACAGCAGCCATAGAAAACTTAGTGAGTTGAATTTCTGTCACTGTGAAATCTGATTACCTTAGGATCTTGCTCGGATTCCTTTTGTTCTGGTTTTATCTCGTTTGGTTTCAAAGCGTTTGGGCTCTCGTCTGCTATTGTACGACACATGTAAAACATTTTTGAAGGAACTTGTGCTTCTTCTCTTCTTACTTTCTTAAGAATTTCAAACTCTTTTAGGATGTTCCCTTGCTCTACATAAGAGGAAATTCTTTAAAAATGTACACCTTTTGTAAAACGGCTAGAGAAGCCCTTTATACTAAGGCACACAATAGACCCATTTTCTCATTCCTCAGCTCCTTTCTGAAATTACTTTGCAATCCCAGAGGCACTTCTTAAGTCACACCACTGATGGTCATAAGAATTAGGAACTGATTTTGCCTGTTTGAATTTGAATACTATATTCATCCTGTATTTTCATAAGCTTCATCTGTAATTCCACAGTTTTCCACAATAACTTATCATTGTATAAAGTAATAGTTAATAGATAATCTTTGGGTAAAAATACAACCGTGCCAAAAGAGATTTTTTATATTATCTCTGCTTTGTTTCACTTCTAGAAATGAAATTAGAAAAAGAAATTTTAAAAAGTTGACATCTGTGTAGGGATGGGCAAGGGGCAACATTATAAATCTTTAAGTAGCATTCAAATTCTTCTAGACTGACTTATATAACAAATTATTTCAAGTTATAATTAAGGCATGCCTGAAACCAGAGATGCTGGTTTCTACTCATTATAGATTAATTTCACAGTAAAAATTAAGAAATACTAATCCCATTACTTTTGTAACTTATACCAGCTATAATCCTTTAAAAGAATCAAATGCTTCTTATAAAAAATGACAAGCATTTATGGAAGATTTAGTTCTTTAATGCATATCTTTAAGATATAATACCACATTCATATTACAAACATTAATTTAAATTTTCTTAACTGATGTACTTTAATAAAATCCGAGAAAATTTAAATGGTCAAGAGAAGGCCATAAGGGAAGCAAAGCCCTTTCTTTCTAAGTTTAAAAAACATCCTCAGTATTTGCAGTGCTTACCACAAATACTGTCTACACTAATGATGTTGGTTTAGATTCCTTACTTTATACCAAATGGCAGAATGTGAGTTTATTTTTCTCTGGCCCCTGACATTTACACAAGAAATGAATAGTATGTTGTATAAGAGAATTCTGGAGGACAGTTTTAGAATCAAATGAAAGTTGAGAGTTTAGTATTACAGATTAATTGATAAAGATCTCACAATAGCCTGTGTTCATGAATGATCATTATGAGGATCAAATTGGATTGTACATGAAGACCTTAAGTGGCTTAAACTGCACAATTGTTATCAGTAGTGTTGTTTTATTTTAAAGTTATAAATGCAACAATAAAATCCCAATATTTCTACTGAAAATTGAAATTTTTTTTTTTTATTTTTTGTACAGACAGAGTCTCACTCTATTGCCCTCAGTAGAGTGCTATGGAGTCACAGTTCACAGTAACCTCCAGCTCTTGGGGCTTAGGTGATTCTCTTGCCTCAACCTCCCAAGTACTGGGACCACAGGCGCCCGCCACAGCGCCCGGCTAATTTTTGATGCAGTTCGGCCGGGGCTGGATTTGAACCCGCAGCCCTCAGTCTATGGGGCCAGCGCCCTACTCATTGAGCCACAGGCACCGCCCAAAAAAGTTTTTAAGACAGATTCTTACTCTATTGTCCAGACTAGAGTGCCATGGTGCCAGCCTAGCTCACAGCAACCCCAAACTCCTGGGCTTAAAAGATCCTCTTGCCTCAGCCTTTAAGGAGTTTTAAGTATTTTAGAAATATTAAACACATACACCCTTGAATATCAAATTTATTTTGTAAAGAGACACAAGACTTGTAATACCTAGTATATGGCCAAACATTGTGTCACATTGAAATGTGACTTTTACTATTTCGTAGATTAGAAGTTTGTAGAATTCATGAATTCCAGAAAACATTTACCTGCTAAACGACTCAATTTCTAGGAACCCATAAATCTGCTATAACCATAGAAGTTTTTAGGATTGGAAAATATAACATTTTAACTATATAGTCAGCAACTCCATCTCTCTGATACATAATTGAACAAGTTTAAAAAAGAGAGGTTGTCCTGAGTTGCTAGGAGTGAGCTTACAAAAACATTTAATTAAAATTCCTATTTTTACTCACTAGACCATTTTTACTCTGGGACTCTCACTGGAAATCCATTAACTAGGCCAAGCCATCTGAAAAAAAAGTATTATTGTCTGGTTTACCTAGCGATTAGCAATAGCGAAAACTCTGACAGTTAGAAGAGAAGTTTAAGAACCCATAGCATCTGGGGCCATTTAATATAGAGGCAGACAATCCTATGGACCGCAGTGGGACTTGCCAAACAACCCTGTTGTAGTCTAACTCAATAATAGGGGTTTATAATGATGCTTTTGATTCCTCATTGAGGGAATCCTTTCGGAGACACTGCAATAGTAATGGCAAAGGCACTGCCAATTCATTCCACAAAGGCTATTGATCACCTACTCTGTGTGAAGCAACAGAGAATGAAACACAGTTCTTGCTCCTGAGGAGTGTGCGAAAGAACTGTTGGGGCGGTAGACAGACTGAAAATAAGTAATGTCTAGATAGTGGGTCGAATGCCCTAAAAGTACAGATAAAATACTATGGAAGCAAAGTCTTTCTCTGCTGAGAAAATGGGATTGCTATCAACATTAAAATAATAAAAATAGTTTTAGATGCTTAAAGTTGTAAAACCTCAGTTTCAGCTTAGCTATTTATTAAGAGAATGACTCATTTCTCAAACATTAGCTGCACCCATAGCTTTATCATACTTTTTCCCCCCGAATAGTTGACTTGTTACAAATGCAACTTAAGGAGTTTTAATGAATTTCAAGTAATTATGGCCATTTTGTGAGTTGGACTAAAGGTGCAGTTCTAATCCACCCTAACACGAGTGGCATTACACTGTAAGATGAGTTTTCATAGTACTTTCTTTTCTTTATATCTTCCTTTCTATTCTTTTTAAAAACAATATAAAAAACCATCCAGGGGAGGATCATCTATCTCATTTCATTTAGGTCATGAAGTTACACACCATGGAAGGCCAATTTTTCCTCTGTAAGCTACTACCAACTTTGATGTAATAAAATGCTGTTACTACCATCCGGTGAATTCCCTGACTCTTGTTTTAAGTCAGATAAAATAAAATTTTATAGACCTTCATAAATCCACTCTAAGTCACTATTCTCTTTGTGGCACGTAGCACAAACCCAGAAAATAAGCATCACCTTAAGCCACATGAATATGCAAGTTTGACACTCTTTCAGCCAAAAGAACAAAAACAGTTCAAATATAACAAAGCACATCTTTATCATGTGTTAACTAAAATAGTACCAAGTACATTAAAGGGATGTTACGTTTTTGCTTTCCTGATGTCTCTTACTTATCTACTTTTACTCTTCATTCTTATCTCTGAGAGATACTCCTTTTCTTCCCCCTCACTATAAAAGAGCTACAGGATGATATTACACCATTCTTGTTACATTATTACTTGATGGAGAGTAGAATCCCTAAGCAGGAAAATTCTACAGTGCTCAATAAAGAGATTTATACCAAGGGCTTCTATAAACAACCCCACAAGGTGCCTTACCCTGTATTACTGCCAGTGCTGCTTATCTTAATCCCAAATGGCTCTTGGGATGCTTTAAATATGTTATTTTTTATCATCCAAGCTAGACTGTAAACTTGCCAAAGACAAGACCAAATATCTTGTTTTTGTTTCCTCTACAAGTCAAGCACGGATTTGGGCCTATCAGATTAATTAATCATAAAAGGTGCATCTGCTCTTGTTAATTCCTGCCCCTTGGGCTGTGATGATGGCAAGAACGAGACACAGGACTTCACTAAGGTATTTAAACTTCAAAGTTTCTTGTCTCAAAGGCTTTATTTTCTGTGAAATTTAGTAAACCATGATTTTGTTCCTAATGTATTTCATCATTGGCTGAAAAGCAATATTTTTGAGAAACGTTGGGTAAATAATACAAACATGCAAATACCTACTCCACATCTACCATGATTACTTAACTTAAAGCTCTTGTCCCGCTGCTGTCACTCTATGACACTGTCCAGCATAATGTCTAATTGACTTATGTTTTATATTTATTATCTGTCTGTCCCCACTAGAATGCACACTGCAGGAGGGCTAGTATTTTTGTTTGTTTCCTCAATATTGAGGAGAGCCCTTCGCACGTAGTGGATATTCAATTAATATGTGTTGGATAAATTAATGAACTAGGCCGGGTTGACAAATAGGACAGAGGTTGGGCCAGGATTCTGCCAGTAAATAGCATTTATATTTTTAGGTCTTTGTTTTACATCTGTATAATGCAGGAAAGGAGGACTGTGAGCTACTGATGCGTAAATGTAAGTTTTAAACAATACATTGAACCCTGCCGTAGAAAAATTTAAAAACATTTCTTCCTCTGTTGCTGGATTTTCTTAAATTTTCTATAACTTCACTTTTGAAGTGATAGTTTTGAGTTATGCTAAGAAAGGAAAACATTTTCCAGGGTATCGTGGATTTATGGGCCTTGCTCCTCTGTCTGCCTCAGACTTGCTGGGTGACCTTAGGTGAGCATATGCTCATCCTAACTGGAGATGAATTTCAACTAACATGGTTGCTGTAAGACCAAGAGAATATGTGAAAAATATAAAGCATGTATAACTGCAAATTACTATTGTGATTATTTCCATTAAAGATCTGTGGAAAGCCAAAGGGTTATCTTAAATGAGGGCATCTTGAAGCATCTGTCCTTACAGTCTGGCTGGTTTTATTTTCTATTCTCTTATGTCCTGATGCTTATATAAAACACAATAAAAATGACTTGATAGAAAAACAAATGTAGAAAGAATAAAAAAGATGAGTCCCAAGTTTAAATTTATTTTTCAACTTAATAAAGAAGACATTTCTCTAATTGCTGTAAACATTGCTAAATGGCTTACTCTCAAAATATACTTAGCTGATCGTGGATGGGCACTGGCCAGCACCTAGGTGGCATCTTATGATTCTTCTGATCCTATTAGTGTAATCAATGAGTGACTGATTGAAGAGATGCATTTCAAAAATATATTTTCTGTTTTAAGCTCAACAGTTTTGATTTTCCCTTAGGAACATATTTCAAAAAGCTGATTGATTTAGATGATAAAATTGATAATCAGAAATCAAGCAAATTGAACCAACTAATGATTGAAAAACAAAGGACAGTACTGTCAATTTTTTAGAAGGCCAATTTTCCCCTTTGTTTTAAAATTTCATTCAAGTGTACAGCACAAATTAGGAATTTGTTAAATGTGGGTGTAGGGGATGTCCTTGAGTTTACTACCTTCTCCATGGCTCTGTTACTGCCATGCAGCATGCTTACAGCTAAAAAGAAAGGTAAAAACAGAGAAGGGACACTATGAAAGGGGCTTCAAGGGGGGTGGGAAGGAAAACCTGGCCTGCTGAACTAGGAGGTCTTGCAGGGCCCATCAGAATGTGGGTACATGGTAACCTAGATAACCAATGACCAATAGAAAGAGACAATCAATGACCAATAGAAAAGGGCAATACTGCCTGGAGGTGCAGAGAGGCCAATGAAAGATTTGCAGCCAATTCAAATGGTGAGAGTATTTATTATCTGCAGGCCTTTGCCTCAGTTCTCCGTTTTGAGAGAGATCCACTTCCAACTCTCTTTGGAAGTGCTCTTTCTCTTTGTTCTTCCTAAATAAAATCTTTGTTACCCTGAAACTTGTGTATGTTACTTTTGCTTTCTATCCACACTGCCTGTGCCTCTCCAGTTTCTTTTCACTTTTGTTTTAGGTTACTCTCATGCCACAGTTGAACTTTCTAGCTCAGCCTTGTAATTGAATCAGGACAACTGGGTTTGAGGAACCAGGACCTCCAAAACACAACAACCACAAACTAAAAGGGAAAAATGCTTTTGAAAATTAATTGAAATACTTGTCGTCACCATACAGGGAATGTTGGAGATATTCAGAGAAATAGTCTGAATCATAATCCAATTAACTTTCCACTTTAACAATACAGTACCCGGAACTCAGACTGAGATGTAGTATTCACACTTGCTTGAAAATACTCAGGCATATATCACCGTTTTTTCTATATTGCTAACATCAATGCAGCAAATATGTATGATTTCTGCAAACTGCATCTAAACAGTAAGAGAAAGTACTGAGCATAGGAAAGCATTTATGGTTTTGATGGCCACTTGAAGTGCTGTCTCTCACCCTTCCCTTCCTGCATCCAGTCGTAGGGCAAGTAGAATTGGAAATGTCTTCGGCCCTTTTGCCTGGCTGAGCTTTGGTATTCATTATTCCTTTTCCAGGAAATGTTCCCACCTTAAGTCAGGTAAATTTTTGTTTGTTCTTCAAATGTCATCTCCCTTCTGAGGTCTGACTCAGTGCCACCAGGCAGAGTGTGTAGAGAGAGCATCTAGCTCTACAGTGGCTGGCAAAGCCTAGCTGTTCCATAAATATTTCTACCCTCCACATGTCTCCTCTCTGTGCTCCTGTGCACAAGTACCATTGGGCATGGTGGCTTCTTATACAGCATTCAGTAGACTGTCAGCACTTCTAGGGCAGAGATTATTTCTTTCATTTTGTATTTCCTTGATAAATGTTACTGGATACAATATTTTGTTCATTCATTCATTTATCCATGGTTCCTTTGTTTTTCTTCCATTCAGCAATCTATATACCACTGTCAATTTCTGAGAACAGGCTTAATTGTCAAGGTATGAGCCATGCCCTTCTCTTTTGCCTGTTTACATAGTTTGGGGCACCTTTTCTCATGTAACCCACAGATCATCTCACAACAAAATTGCCTGAAGAGTCTTTTAAATGTAGATTCCTAGATTGCACATCCCACCCACTGAATATTAGATCTTAGTTTAGCACTGTTTTTATTTCCACTTTACCCAGATAATCCATGCTCCCCACTCTTATTCAGTGAAATTAGAGTGAAAAACAGAAAAAAAAAAAAAAAACGATTGCATTTTTGACAAGCCCACTAGCGATTCTCATACACTAAAATCTGACAACCAGTCTTTCTTTGTGATTTCCTGGAGTTGACTGGAGGAGTTTACTGTGCTCAAGGGACAGCAGCCTCTGTCTCTTGTCACTCTGTACACACAGAATGATTTTTTGGCCTGACACTAAACTGAAGGCATCAAGTCATCCCAATGCTTACTATGGAGAAGGAGTTGCTTGAGAAATGGCTGTCATGATGGGTCACCAGTGATCGTAACCCAAGGCCAGAAAGATGAATTTGAGGTCACTTATAGGAGACATCCATTGTTTCTACACATGTTTAACTCTCCTTCTCAGTAAGTCCAAAAGCGCTTGTCTCTTTAGAAAGTATCCCCAGGAATGAGGCAATTTGACGTCTTTTATTTTTTTTTTTTTAAATGAACCATGACTTAGCCTTCTCAAGAAAGACATATCTTCATTTAGCACTATTTTTACTTGTATTTTACCCAGATAATCCATGCTCCCCAATCTTATTCAGTGAAGTTGGAGTGAAAAGAAAAATGAAATCTTAGAAGATTGATCATGAAAAGGTTCTCATTTATACCCATGAGGGAAAGAGAAAAAGATTTCTAAGCTTCGTGCTTTTTTTTTTCTTTTTTATTTTTTTCTGCTGCTCTCCTAGGTTTTTGTCCCTGCAGCAGAACAAATGAATATAAAGGAAGAATCTACACCAAAAAATTCTTTAGAAGACTTAACCATATTAGATCTTTGGGATAAGGAAAAATAAGTCCCTATAAAATACTCTGCAAAATGTATTCTGGAGGATGCAAAACATAGATGGGATAGGAAAATCACCTGAAGGTCGCTTGTTCTATTTACAAGTTCGAATCAGAAACAAATCTCAGTTAAAAATGTTAATATTCAAAGTTTTAGAGATCTGACTTATGGTAGAAGGTAAAAATCAGATGTTTTAAGTATTTTTGGAAAGTTTCTAGAGATGTTTGTGAGGAATTATTTAATATGTGCTCTTGGATTTAAAAAAAAAGCATATGGGACTAATTTTGAGTGTAAGTTTTTAGAATACGGAGTCACTCAATAATAATAAGTTCGTTCATTAATATTTAGAATAATTAAAAGCAGAGTCTTATAAAGGATGGCAAAAGTCCAATGAATATACCAAATAATTTGAAATCATTTCCTCAAATAAATTTTATGACCAACTAAGAAAATCATGCTTACAAAAGCCAACTAAGCAATATGGAAATTAAGAAACCATGAAATGTAATTAAAACATTCAAATAGAATTAAGCAGAACCATGCTGTTATTCATTTTAGAGTCAAAGATGGGTATGAATATAGTGAGGGGAAGGGTTAACAATTCAGAATAGGTTAGGAAAATGACTAAGTCACCCAAAATCAGACAATTAACTCAGCACTTGCCTTGTGCCAGGCTCTCTTCCCAGCTCGGGATGTGGCAGAGAAAAGATAGGGAAGCCTGTACATCATGAGGTTCTGTTCTCTTTTTCCCCCCTAAAAACATGATTAACAACATTTTCTTGCACTTTAAATTTACTTGAGAATAAGAGCTTGATTTTCAGAACTTGGCTATTATTTAAGCTTTAAAAAATTCAGATTAATATAATGGTACATACATCAGGCTATATTGTTTGCATGAATGGATTAATAAATTGTGGTACATGTACACCATGGAATACTATGCAGCCTTAAAGAAAGATGGAGACTTTACCTCCTTCATGTTTACATGGATGGAGCTGGAATATATTCTTCTTAGCAAAGTATCTCAAGAATGGAAGAAAAAGTATCCAATGTACTCAGCCCTAATATGAAGTTAATTTATAGCTTTCATATGAAGGCTAAAACCGAATTATAGCACAAGAATACAGGGAAAAGGGAAAGGGAGGGGAGGTAAAGTCCAAGTTGCATTTGAGCCCTTCACTCAGGATGTGTGCCAATCCCCTCCTGGAGCTTAAATGTGTTTTTCTCTCATATGGACTGGTAGTTGTTCATCTATTAGTTCCACATTAATATTGAGTACACTGGATGTTTGCTTTACCATTCTTGTGCTACTTTACCTAGGAGGATCTCCAGATCCTTCTAGGTAAATGCAAAAGATGTGAAGTATGAGATTGTATTCTGATGGTGGTAAACCGGAAGTAGATAAGCAAAAACAATGACATATTTCAAATATTGAAAAAGGCTATGAAGAAACTAAAGGAATAACAACAACAACAACAACAACAACAACAAAACCAGAGAGCATCCAGAAGTGGGGTGAAACTATTTGCTGGAGGGATCAGGTAAATTTGCCTATAGGAAGGTGACAGTTTGTATTGAGATCTGAAGGATGGGCAGGCAGGGACCATGCTGTGATTTGAGGAAGTGGAGTCCAGGCGGAGGGGACAGCAAGTGCTAGGACCAAAAGGCTGGAGTGAAGAAGTTGAATCTGAGGGATAGAGAGGCTGGGATTGAGCAGGGAGGGAAGAGATTAGGAGATGAAGTCAGAAGGAGTGGGTGACAAATGTGGTAGTTGCTCGCCCTATTTAGTCTCAACCCTCTCCTTAAAGAACCCTGAATTTGTGTGTGGTTGTAATGTACCCAGCTAAAAAAACAAACAAGACGACAGGTGCCCGGCCTACAGACGTATGAAAAAATGGTCATCATTGTTAATCATCAGAGAAATGCAAATCAAAACTACTTTGAGATATCATCTAACTCAAGTAAGATTAGCCCACATGACAAAATCACAAAACCAGAGATGTTGGCATGGATGTGCAGAAAAGGGAACACTTCTGCACTGCTAGTGGGAATGCAAACTAATATGTTCCTTTTAGAAAGATGTTTGGTGATCACTTAGGGATCTAAAAATAGACCTGCCATTCGATCCTACAATTCCTCTATTTGGTATATGTCCAGAGGACCAAAAATCACTTTATAACAACGATATTTGTACCAGAATGTTTATTGTAGCCCAATTCATAATTGCTAAGTAATGGAAGAAGCCCAAGTGCCTATCGATGCATGAATGGATTGTTAAATGGTAGTATATGTACACCATGGAATATTATACAGCCTTATAAAAATATGGAGACTTTACCTCTTTCATGTTTGCATGGATGGACCTGAAACATATTCTTCTTAGCAAAGTATCTCAAAAATGGAAGAAAGAGTATCCAATGTACTCGTATCTCAAAAATGGAAGAAAAAGTATCCAATGTACTCATCCCTTCGATGGAACTAATTTATAAGCACCCACACTTCCACATGAAATCTATAACCCAACTATAGCCCAAGATGAAGGGGAAAGAGGAGAGGGAGGGGAGGGTAGAGAATGGGTGGAGGGAGGGTAATTGGTGGGACCGCACCTATGGGGTAGAATATAAATATCTTAACACAATAACTAAGAAATTGTGGTGAAGGCTACGATAACCAGTTTGATGAAAGTATTTCAAATTGTATAGAAAACCTGCACATTGTACCCCATAATTGCATTAATGTACCCAGCTATGATTTAATAAAAGAAATAAGAAAAAAAGAAATAAAAACTTCTTTCGTATTCTTAATGAATCAGTTAATAATTAACTGTTCTAACAGTTTGCGACAATGTATTTGATTATGTACATTTATGTGTGTATATGCATATATGTTTATGTATATGTGAAATATGACAGCAATGAGACAAATAATAAAAAGAAAAAAAAGAATAAATAGGGAAATAAGCAATATAGCATAATGATTATAACTCTGCTTCTTGACACACAGGTACTTACAATAAACATCACATTTATTAATTTTTCTAAATCAAATCATACCTAGTATTACCACCACCCACCATTGACATTGGTAGGAAATCTACTCTTAGTCATTTCAGAGAAATGGAGGAATAAGAACCCTGGAATCTAAAAAGTCTGTGAGCTTGAGAAAGAAATTCAAATGTTCATGGTTCATTGTGGGTTGTGGCTAGGATGTTCACTGACTAAATTCACTAAATTTAGAGATGTCACGGCACCTCCTCCCTTTAGGATGTGGCTTCCAGAGCCACAGCATGTAGTCTTCACACTCCAGACATGCACAGGCCACCGCCATCCCCAGCTTCTCCTAGGAGGGAGGATACAGTCCTTCCCTTCTAATCACACGGCAGAGGAACCTCACTCTTGCTCATCCCTCCTCTTGCCCTCACCCCCTAAAAGCCTGTCTTTTTGCCAGAGGCACACCAAGGGTGTCTGGTGAAAGAATCCAGTCCCAGATATGGAAAATAAGATGATGTCTTTTCTACAGAAAATGTGAAAACAATAATAAAACCCACAAGTCTGTTTTTTATTATCACCCCGCAGGCAATTTAAAAATATTCATCCCTGCCCAAGGGCAGAGTATTTTCACTTCTCATCCTTGGTAGGGCCACTGACTTTTGAATAATCAAGGATTATGTCCTTATGAGCCTAGGGTTGTAAAAAAAAACAAAAAAAAAACTCTCTTAAGTCTCTCCTGCCACAATAGTTTTCAACCTTTTGTAGATGAAGAGCCTAATAACTTTCATGTCATGGGAAGCCCAGGAACTATAATGCATCTAGCTTCACGGGAATAAGAATGTGAGAAATCTGATTAATCCTCTTTATTCTCGTTGCATGGAGCTTTCCCACTTGGCTGCCTACCTCAGACCCAGTAAGTTGTGGGGTAGGATCATAAGAGGCTCCAATGTTGATTTATATGAAAGGAACTTCATTTAATTGGGATATAGGTATAGCAGATATAGTGAGAGTTAGTCTATCCAATAGGACTTCAATTTGTTTGATGCCTTTCAAAGTAGGAAGGCCGGGGAAGGGGATGGGGTGTATGGAAGCAGCACAGTGCATGAGCTCTGTGAAATGCCTGTGTGTGGCTCAGGCAGTTGAATAATACCATGTGAATTCAGCACCCAGGACCAAACACCACCTGCTACTGCCTTGGTAGGAAACTCCTTTCCGTCTCACCTTCCCTCCCTGGAGAGGAGGAGTAACACCAGGAAGATAAGCCCTCTGAGGATGTCTGAAGAGGTAACAATAAGTCACTTTGGGGATAGAGCTATTCCACAGCTTAAAGTACATTAGTGCTTATTTCATAGCTAGCATTAGATTAAGGTACCATTAGTAAGGAGGAAAAAATGAATTTAAATCAGTGCAACCATAGACCAGCACTATTAGCAACAACTGGAAACTTGTCTGATACAACCTCTGCTGTCTTAACTGAAAGAGAATTAGGAGCTGTTTATTACTGCAGCATACCTAGGCCATCCTACCTGATAAAACCACCAGTTGAGATTTGTGCAGTGGATCAAAACTGGTGCTTCAGTCAAGAACATTTATAGCTCTGGATGCATACATAAACAAAGAAGAAAGGTGGAAAATTAATGAGCTGAGCAGCAACAAGTTAAAAAAACTGGGAAAAGATCACCATGTAAACTCAAGGAAAGAAGAAAAAAAAATTAAGTGAAATAAAAGCCACAAAGTTTGTTTGAATAGAGATGTTCCATTAGACCAAAAGTCAGTTTTTTGAAAAAAGTAGTAAAGTCAATAAACCTCTAGTGAGTCTGAGCCGTAGACAAACTGAGAAAACACACAAATCTGGGAAAAAAGAAAAAGGCATTTGGGGTAGAAAAGAGTTATATTGATTAGGATTAAAAAAACCAAGTGCTTTAAAAAACAACTCAAATCTTAGTGGCCTGAAAACATTCCTATTACAACCCAGTGCAGGTCAGTTAGCTCTACTTGGTGAAACTCCTCCAAATGTTGACATAGATTGTGGGATTGTCCCCACTGTTAAGAGGAGACAACTGCCACCATCAGCAGTCAGGACCAGGTAGGATTTGACTGTGCATCTAGACTTTCAGAATTCTAGCCAACTAGCTTGTCAGGTTTGCTCTTCTCATTTCATTAGTGTGGAAATAATGTGACCTGCACTTTTACGTGCTTGCAATTTTTGGACCACGTGGGTTGGTTATCATGGGGCTGTGGTTTTTCACTTACTGTGAAAAACAGTTAAGTCACAGAACTACTTACAATATGCTACCATTTTAGAGAGTTTAAAAACAAAATGAAATAACATATTGTGTGGAAATGTATACAAATGGGGCAATATTCTTTTGCAAAATGTAAGAGAATAATAAGCACAAAATTTAACAGAGTAGTTACCTGGGGAGTTATATGCAGGTGAATTCAATGATATTAAGACTGTTCTAGTTCTGGACTCAGTCCATTTTCCATATTCATTTTGCTATTATATTTTATGTCTCACTTATGATATATATTCTGTATATATTAAATACTCCCTTAAGTTATCCACAGTTTCCACCTGAATTTTAGATCTTAGTTTTTCATTTTTTTTAACTCTTCCATCTATGAAGTATGGATCATAAGTGTGGGATCTACTATTACTTAATGTAATTGTAGTGTAATAGTAAATATACATTCACATTTTCATGTTTAATGGTTTCAATTACCCATGGTGAACTGCAGTCTGAAAAATTAAATGCAAAATTTCAAAAATAAACAAATTATAAGTTTTAAATTGCACACTATTCCTCAATGTTGCCATAGTTGTTCAATTTTATTATGAGCTATTATTGTTAATTTCTTAATGTGCCTAATTTATAAACGAAACTTTATCATAGGTGTGTATGTCTCGAAAAAAATATACTACAGTATGTCCTTATAGATGTAGTAGAAGGCATGCCTTCAGGCAGTCACTGGGGTTCTTGGAAGGCATCCTGCACTGGTAAGGGGGACTGCTATATTTTGAGATCTTAGTGTAAAATGTTTCCATACATTTCCATTTCCTCAGCTTCTCCAAAAAGAAGCAGGCTTGGAACAGTGGAGAAAGGGCAAGATGCTGTAATGTGGCTGTCTAGTGAATGATCTCATGATCTTCACACAGAACAGGTTTCCCCCCTTTGGGTCCATTTTGTGGAGGTGTGACACCCTGTGCTTTGTCACACATGATAGTTGACAAAATGAGTTTCTCATCTTCACATAGAAGGGAACTTAGGGACAAAGGAAAAAAAGGAAAGAAACAGAGACAGAGAGAGGTAGGAACTAGTCTGAGAAACAGAACAAGACCAACTGGCTTCAATGACTCTATTTCCCTCCTGTGAGCTTCGGGGTCCCACAGATAGCTGAAGCACTTCGACTATTTAATTCTTCTTGCCCACCCAAGATCTGTTAACTCACCTAAGTGACAAAACAGGCCCTCCGCAGCAGTGACCGTAGTCATTAACTTGAGCCCAAGGACCTATCTTCTCACTCCCAAAAATACACTTCAGGGGACCCAGAAAATGAAATAATTTTTTAACTATTAATACACGAAAAACAGCAAACAACCCCAGTGCATATTTTCTGGCTAATTTTAGCTGTGAGAGTTAATGAATAATAATAGTTTTATTAAGCTGGAGCGATTGGGGCAATGTTTATTCATCTAAATCAGCCTAAGAAATGTAAAGGATAAAACAAAAGGCCTTGCAGATTGTGAGAAATAAACAAGCAGCCAGTGAGGCTGACTGGAGCTTTTCAAAGAAGCCACAAAATGTACTCAGATGCATAAGAGGAAAATTAAAGATCAAAAGGAAATTATCATATTCAAGCAGTTCTGCAGCACACTGCCTCACCTCTCCTGGACTTCGAGGAGAAAGCAGTCAGTGGTAATAATTAAGGAAGTCCGCACTTGTTTTTTTTTTAATAAATATTTCATGATATGTCATCTGCTTCCGTGAGGAGCCGTAACACGCCACAGCCACTGCATACTTAGCAGTTGTGGTATGACAAAAACTGGGCTAATTATGCTAAGATCATACAAATTTAGAAGCAGAGGCAGTGGAAGCTGACAGGCTATGTCAAGGGCTATGAATTTGGGTTATACACAGAACTCCAGGAGTTAGCACTGTCAGCTTGTTATGCGCCAGGCACACCGGCAAGCCCTACTCACAGGGCACCATCGCTGAGAGTTCTAAAAAACACTTTTTGGCAAGAACATCACTTCAGAGGCTTCAAAAATGAGTGGACCAAAGCCAGGAGAGATGGAATCCTGCCTTCCCATCTCAGAGAGACCTTAAGGCTCAGACTGCAAATAACACTGACTGTTGTGACCTCTTTGACTGAGAGCAATGTCATAATTTCTTTGAGGTTCTGCTTCCTTATTCTTTAATTCCCCAAATATTATATAGGAGAACCTCCATAGTTGATCTCCTCCCTACATTGACCACCTCCTTAATTGACTGAATTTTCATAGAATGGACACGAAACTATCAATACAATAGACCTAGTTCCTTATGTTGACCGCCTCTGTATATGAACCAGTTTGTTATAGTCCCTTGGGTTTTCAATTTCCAGAGGTTTTACTGTATTTATTGAGCATCTCCTAAGTGCCAGTCACTGGCATTAGTTCCTTGGGGACACAGCTATGAACAAAACAGACATGCGTGCCCTCATGGAGTTCTCATTCTAAAAGGAAATGCAGAATGTAAACAAGTGAAACATGGAATACTGCAGGCAATGATACATGTAGGTAATTGAGGAAAGGGGGGCTGGAAGTGTTGCAGCTGGCTGTTTGGGGGCCAATGTGTCATAGAAAGGGTGGCCAGGAAAGGCCTCACTAAGACCATCTGAGACAAGACTGAGGGGGGGAGGAGCCGTGGGATAGCTGGGGGCCAGGCCCTCAGGTAGTGGGGAAGCGAGTGCTCAGACTCCGTGCCTGGGGCTTTAGAGAAGCAGCCAGGCTGCAAGAAGTGTGGAGATCCAAGGGCAATTCTGATAAGACAGGCGACCATCAGAGACTATGAAGCAGAGGGGACTCAGCACCTGACAATCTTCCAACAGCATTATGCTGGCTGCTATGTTGAGAATTGGCCATAATAGGGCAAAGTCAGAAGCCTGGAGGCCCGTTAGGATGCTCTTGCAATAATCCAGGTGAGAGATTGATAGTGGCTTGGACTAGTGGGTAGCAGTAGAAGCCCAGATGAGAGAGGTCCAGAGGCAGGACTGCCAGGATTTTTTCATGGTTGTGGAAAGTCAGACTAAGAGAGGATGAAAGGTGACTTTATGGTTTTTGACTTGGGCAGTTGAAAGAACACAGTTAACATTTTTTGGGATGGTTGTCTTAGCCTGTTTTGTGCTGCTATAACAAGATACCTGAGACTGGGTCATTTACAAAGAACAGAAATGTATATCTCATAATTCTGGAACTGGGAAGTTCAAGGTGAAGGGGCCTATATCTGGCAAGGGCTTTCTTGTTGTGTCATCTTATGGCAAAAGGTATCAGGGTAAGAGAGAAACACAGAGAGAAAAAGCAAGGAAGAGAGAGAGCGAGAGAGAGCTGGAATCTACTCCTCACTCCTGCTAACGCACTCCAAATAACAGCTTTAATCCATTCAAGCGTGCTCCAATCACCTCTTGAAGGTCTCACCTCTCAACACAGTTGCTTTGGGAATTAAGTGTCCAACATATCTGGGGAACACAATCAAGCCATAACAAGTATGTAACTAGAAAAGGAGCACATCTCAGGAGTAAAATATGAGTAGCTTGGCACAGATCAAGGTCTGATGCCTGAACACGTTCAGATGTTGAGTAGGAAGTTGGGTCTGTGGGTACAAAGTTCAAGGAGTGGTCTAGGTTCCACGTGTTCAGTTAGAAGTCATTGGCATCTAGCTGGCATCTAAAGTCACGAGGCCAGATGATACCACCCAGGAAGTGAGTCTACATGGAAAAGAGTAGAGAACACCCAAAACTGCAGCCCAGGGCATTTCAATACATCTTCAAAATGGCAAATGATTCAATCTGCAAAACACAAATAATAATATTGTTACTTCATTGAGTTGTGAGGCTTTAGGGGTGAATACATGTAAAAAAGCACAAAGCTCACACATCCCAGCACATAGTGTAAATACGAAGTAAATTTAAACTAAACCAAACTATCCTGTTGGAGACTATAATCATTCCTATCAACCAGAAGCAGAAAATAAGGCTGGGGGGTGGGGGATTAGGTGCTGCCTGCCTAATTTTACACAGGTGAGGGATTTGGGAGATGCAATTGGAACCTGGTTTTTCTAACTCTAAATCAAATATTTTGTTCTCATTCATCACATGTTTTCTTGCTGATGATCAAGTCACATGCCTGTATTCAAGGAGTTTATTCTCTAGAAGTAGGAGAGACAGGCAAGGGTGTATGAATTTTAAAAGATTTATGTGTAGTCTAAAATGGGGGTATTCCAAGACCCCATTCCTGGGAACCCTGGCTGCCTCCTCTTGGCCCTCCTGCCCTCATCTCCTGTTAACCTCATCCGCCTTGAATCTCCACACTTCTTGCAGCCTGGCTGCATCCCTAACACATGAGGCACAGAGCCTGGGCACTTGCTGCCCCCTCTGCCTGGGGTCCTGCCTGGCCCATCTTCATGGCTTCTCCCCTTACCTCCTTCAGTCTTGTCGCAGATATTCTCAGTAAGGTCTTTCCTGGACACTCTTCCTAACTCTGTGAGATGTGACCCAATCAATGCTACCTTCTTGGTAAGAACCTTGTGGTTATTCCCAGAAAAAGAGTTAAGAGGAAAAGATCCCTTCCCTAGCACTAAGGCCAATTGGAATACTGACTTTCACAGAACTTGCAGCACCAGCTTGGAATTCAAGATCCATTTGATGTCACCATAAACAACTTATCCTACTTAAACACAGGGCTGGACCAGTCAAGCCTCCTTCACTGGAGAGCCTTACCCTTTCTGAAGTTTTTGCCACCCTAGTGGAGAAATGCCTGCAGATGAAAGCTTTCCTTTTGCTCTAGGGACAGAGTTAGTCCACCTCTGTGTGAGCAAAGTTGGTAAAAGCAAAACATGAATAAATGGCCCCCATTTCCAAGCTGTTAAAGCTTCCTCAGTCAGAACTAGAACCACGCAGTGATGCCAGTTTGGGGTCTGTGCCAGTATTTCACATGGTAATGATATCATCTACATCAGCCTTTCATGGCCTCCTCCCTCCTTTATTCTTATGACAAGGCCATGCTGTGCAGTAGAGGCTGTAGGGCTGGTATTCATTATTAGTATCTGCATTTTGTAGTGGAGAAAACTGAGGGCAAAAAGGTTCTGTGACTTGTGTATGGCCCCATAGCTAGGAAATAATGGAGCAAGGATTTGGACCCAAACTCTCAGATCCCGCATCCCCAGCACGGACACAAGTAAACAACAGTTTGGTGATTTGCTGTCAGTGTATTGGGCGGTAATAACCAAGCCTCTGATTCCACCTTCCCAGGACACAGTCCATATGTTATAGTGATGTGCAATCTCTTATGGTTAAGACAACTTTTATGAAGGGCTTTTAATTATTCCTCTAATAACCTTCCTGGCTGGGGATTTATAATGGGTTCATATGACCCTGAAATTTTCTCGACAGCAAAACAAAACCCCCCCACATAATTATAAAATTCTACTATTTCAGACATGCTGGTTTTCAGTGACCATGGCCATTCTCTCATACCCAGAAATACTTATCTCTATGATCTTATAGTATCTTTCTCAAAAGGGCTGATCAACTCATGGATTTCTTTTTTCAGCATACTGAATCAGCTTTTTCTCTGGCATTATTAAATGCCTACACATTTAATTTCTACATCTGTAAGCCACCCAGATAAAAGCTCTCAAATGCCAGCAGTCACCCACATGCTATTCAAAACCCCAAATCCACACTGGTCCCACACTTTCGTGACTGCTTCCCTCACTCCCATGTAAACATTCATTGTTTTCTAAATGTCCTTGTTAGCCAGCCAAACATAAGTATTCATTCACAGCAACCCACTCAGATAAAGTTTTCCCTTCAATTTTGCTTCCAAATGTTCAAAGGGGGAATGAATATCACAGAAATTAGGATCCAGATACTGGTTTTATAAGACCTATTGGATTCCTTTTCTGCTTCCAGATTATTGGCTAAAGAAGAAATATAAATTGCCTTAACTCAAAACCAATGCAAGATTACTGAGGAGATCCCAAGTACAATTTATTCTATGGACAAAACACCTGCCTGGCCTCTGTGGCAGTTAATTTTCTTTTCTTTCCTTTCTTTCTTTTCTTCTTCTTTTTTTTTTTTTTTTTTTGGTAGAAATTGATGGAGGATTTGCATTACTGAATTAATTTCCATATCCTGCCAGTTACTCTGTGCTCTAATATACTTAAAGGACAGGAGAGAAAACCAGCATCCCCCAATTAGTTCTTTCCTGGCAGTGCTCTGCCACAGTACAAATGGGCCAGAGAGTGGCTTTGAGCTGAAAGAGCAGGTTAGTCAGCATCTGCCAACTAACCTCCAAGCCTTGGCATAACATGGCACTTCGGATGCCATTGGACTTGCTGGTGAATATCCTTGCAGTGGGAAAGGGGAGACATTAAACCTACCTTCATAAGCCCTTTTGTCTACAGAAAAGTGGATTTAGGGAAGCAAGGAAAACTAATGTTCCCTCTGCCTGCCTACCTCCCACCATTCCAGCAGGCCAAGCACCCCTGCTGCACCCCAAACATGGCCATTGTTCCTATTTGTTCCTATTCTTTAGCCTGTCTCTCCCCTTTCTTTCCCAGGATCTTGTGCAAATTTAGCAGTTTACCATTATCTAGCCGTTAAAACTCTCATTTTATGTTTGAGGAGATTATTTATGTGATGGAGAAAAACTTCATAATAAACCACTAGTGAAAGCAGATTTCAAAAAAATAGATGATGCATGCTCCCAGTTTTATAGTGGAAAATAAAGAGTATCTAGGAAAATATCAAAACATAAAACAATGGCCTTTTTAGACATCATGTTATCAGGAGTGATTTTAATATGCTTCTTTTTTGGTTTAACTTACTCTTTCAATTTTATAAGAGTAATATTTGCTACTTAACAGTTATCAAGCCACTGCAATACATTTAACAAACATTGGTTGCCTACTTATCCTGAGTCGAGTCTTGCAGTTCATGATAAAGTACTGTGAAAGGAAAGAAGTGGGTGCCTGTCATGGAAGAACTTATAGTTTAGTTGTCCAGAAGACAAACATAATGGAGATGACCAAAATACTATGAAAAATATTTTATATTTTAAAAAATATTTAACTTAAAGAGCTTTTGGACATATAGAAAAACTCAGCAGACAGTACAGAGATTTCTCTGTACACTTTACAACTAGTTCTTTTATTAACTTCTTATATTATTATTATTAATTATTAATACAGTACATTTGTCACAGTTAATGAATTCATATCGGTACACCGCTCTTAACTAAATCCCATACTTAATTGAGATCTTCTTAGTTCTCCCCAGTGTCCTCTTTCTATTTCAAGTTCCCATCCAGGACACCACAATACATTCAATTGTCATGACACCTTAGGCTTGTTTACATTATGACAATTTCTCCAAATTCCTGTATATTTGATAACCTTGATAGTTTCCATTGGTATTGGTGAGGGATTTTGAGAATGCCCCTCAGTTTTGATTTGCCTGGTGTTTTCCTCATGATTAGATTGAAATTGAAGTATTTTTAGAGGACGACCACAGAGGTAAAGTGCCCCTCTCGTCATATCACATCAAGGGTGCGTGCTATCAGCGAGACTTGTCATTACTATTAACCCTGGTTACCTGGCTGGCTGAGTTACTTCCTGCTTGTCAGTATTCTCCAATGTAGAGTTAATATTTCCCCCCATCCACACTCTAAATTCTTTTTAGAAGTAGGTGTAGCCCATACTTAGGAACTAGGAAGCAGAGCTCCTTGAGGGCAAAGTATATACATAAATTGTTAAGAAATCATTAGAGATTTTTCTTCTCCCCACTTGTCTCCTTGATCATTTATGTAATCTAGTACAGATGTGGATATTTATTTTATGCTATGGGTTATCAGACAATACCACTTTATTTTCTTATACAAATTTTCACTTGGAGCATTTTCAGTGCCCTTTGGTCATGCCCCCAGTGTTGTAGTGTTTGTTTTTCTTTTTTTCAGTTGTTTTTTATTTAATTTCAGAATATTATGGGGGTTTCACAAGTTTGAGTTCCATAATTTGCTTTTGTACATTTTAAGTCAAAGTTGTAAGTGTGCCCTTCACCCAGAAAGTGTGTGGATACCACTAGACTGATGTACCAATAGGTGTGAATTTACCCCTCCCCTTCTTCCCATACCCTCCACTTGAATTTTGTTGAGTTTTGCTTCCATATAAGCACATAAGTATTTGATCAAGTTCTAACTGAGGACTGAGCATATATTGTTTTTGTTTTTCCATTCTTGTAATGCTTCACTTAGGAGAATGGTCTCTAATTCCAGCCACGTTGTTATAAAAGATACTAGATCACCAATTTTTCATGGTTGAATAGTGTTTCATGGTATACATATACCACATTTTATTAATCCATTCACGTATTGATGGGTACTTGGGTTGCTTCCACATCTTTGTTATTGTGAATTGTGCTTCTATAAACATTCAAGTGCAGGTGTCTTTGCGATAAAGCCCTTCCTTACTTTCTGGCAGTACAAGATGCTCCAGGCTTACTTACCTTGTATATCTTCTGTCCCAGTTATAAAATTAGTCATTTCTCTATAGATCCATTGTTCCTTCCATTGGAGAATGGTATTAGAAACCCAGATTTGGGTTCTAAGTGTGCTCATTGTTACTGAAGTGTCCTTGTTTGTAGGCTGTCTCAGCTAACAAAGCAAGGAGGTACATGTGAATATACTAATCCATGCATGTACACACATCTATAACATAAATATTTCTATATGGTGGCTCCTGTCTATAATCATAGACATGTGGGAGGTTGAGATGAGAGGATCCCTTGAGCTCAGAAGTTCAAGACCAGCCTCAGCAAGATCTAGACTCTGTCTCTACTAAAAAATAGAAATATTAGCTAGGTGTTGTGGTGAGTGCCTATAGTCCTAGCTACTTGGAAGGCTGAGGCAGGAGGATTGCTTGATCCCAGGAGTGTGAGCTTGCTGTGAGCTAGGCTGTTGCCATGGCACTCTAGCTTAGAGCAACAGAGTAGACTCTGTCTTAAATAAATAAGTGACTAAATATTTCTACATGTTAACTTCTGTATCTCTACTAGGCTAATGCAGGTTCATACTGATGTCTCTAAGTCTAATTGGTGCCCACATGGATCAGTCTAGCTTCACCCCTGGCTTATGTGTAACTTTCCACCCCAATAGTGAGAAACCATGGAAATAGGGCCCAGGCATCAACATGCTTCAAAAAGCGTGTTAATTCTATTTTATTTTATTCTATTCTATTCTATTTTTGAGACAGAGCCTCAAGCTGTCACCCTGGATAGAGAGCTGTGGCATCACAGCTCACAGCAACCTCCAACTCCTGGGCTCAAGTAAGTCTCCTGCCCCAGCCTCCCAAGTAGCTGGGACTACAGGTGTCCGCCACAATGCCTGGCCATTTTTTTGTTGCAGCCGTCATTGTTGTTTGGCGGGCCTGGGCTGGATTCGAACCTGCCAGCTCAGGTGTACGTGGCTGGTGCCCTAGCCCGTTGAGCCACAGGCACTGAGCCAGCGCATGGTAATTCTAATATGCTACCAGAGTTAAGAGTCACTGGCCTGGTCAAATTACCCCAACCTTTATTCCCAATCCCACAGTTACTAGTGCCTGGTCTCTAAGAGGTGCTCAAAATTATTTGTGGCTTGGATGTAGTTGAAAGTGAAGTTTGAGGGTGATGTGGACATAGTGTAGGTAAGGGAGGGATGAAAGAAGTGGATTTGAGGGGGAGGGGCAGAAGATGCTGCCAGAAAAATACGAAAGGATAAAAACAAATGAACAAAGGAGGATGTATGAAGCTGCTGTCTCCATGCACAGGAATAAAACGTATGTAAAGGCCTCTGCTCAACGTTTCCCCCCTACACAGAAGCAAGAAAAGACAGGCTAAGATGCCAGCAAGTGTGCTCAGCTATAAGCAATACTTTCTTCAGTGTAAAGATGTAAAAATAGAGAGCAGCCTGTGAAACACTAGCCACTGTGAATCTATTAAAAACTCTTGCAGACATCACCGCTGAAGTAGGTCAGCTGAGAAATGCAGCTCAGAAAGAGAGTTAGAACTTTCAAGAGAATGTTTTTCAGCCCTTCCTCTGCCAGGAAACAATTAATTCCCCACTGGATCGAGCCGCCTGCTATGGTTTGAATGTGTCCCCAAAGTTGGTGTGTTGGAAACTTAATCCCCAGTGCTACTGTTTTGGGAGGTAGGTTGTCATAGAGGTGATTAGGTCATGAAGGATCTGCCCTTGTGACTAGATTAATGCTATGAAAGCAGAAGTGGGTTCAGTACTGCAGGAAAGGGTTCATGATAAAAAGATGCGGCTGGCCCCTTTCTCTCTTGTTCCTTGTGCTCTCTTGCCCATCTACTTTCTGCCAGGGGACAGTGCAGCACTGTCCTTCACCAGATGCGGCCTCTCAACCTTTCCTTCCCACCCTGGAGGACTGTAAGACACAAACCTCTGTTCTCTCAAACTGCCCAGTCTGCGGGGTTCTTTTGTAGCAACACAGACTCTGACACCCCCATCCCAGCAGTGTGATCACTATGGATTGCATTTGGAGGTAAGACAGGCAGGTGACACCACATCTTCACCAAGCCACACATCTCTCTCTCCCACTCATGCCTGTGAGCCCCAAAGTCTCGCCTATTCTCCCAGGACAGCTCGGTGCACCCCCTCATGCAGGATGGGCTCCCTTGGACGTCTGGCTTGACGGCGGCATCCTGAGTCTCTCTCCCTTCTCCTCTCTGGCCACCCTGATCTCCCTTCACTTTTCCTAATACTTTATGCTCTTGTTCACCATCAGGCCTTGGCACAAGAAGTTTCTTGCCCCTTCTTCATCTAGTTAGCTTCTTTCCAACCTTTCAATCTCAGCGCATACATGGTTTCCTTAGGGAAGCCCTTCCTGACCACATTGCCTAACTCAGGCTCCTTTGTCAAATGGCCTCCCAGAATCATGTCCCTATCCTGCAGAGCAGGTATTTTAGCCTACAGATATACAATTGCTAGTTTTAGTGTTTGATTAGTATCTGTCTTCTTGCCCAGACTGTAAAAGTTCCTCTACCACTGGACTGTGTATAAGGGGATTGTTCCCATTATTGCTATATAACAAACCACCCCAAAATTTAATGGCTAAAAACAACCACCATGATTTTGCTCATGGATCTGCAATTTGGGTGGGAGTTGGTGGGGACAGCTTGTCTCTGTTCCACATGGTATAGGCTTTTCTGGAGCTTGGAGGATGCACCCTGAAAGGGCTCACCCACACGGCTGCCAAGTGGCTCTGGCTACCCTTTCATCCACATGTGGTGGCCTCTTCCCTGGATTTTAAGAGCAAGCTTACAGGAGACCCACAAAGTCTAAGACAGTGGTTCTCAACCTTTCTAATGCCACAATGTATTTTCATTGTTACAGAGGGGTCGTGACCCACAGGTTGAGAACTGCTGGTCTAAGAGACAGAAGTAGAGGTTGCTAGTTTCTTAAGGCCTGAGACTAGAAACTGACACAGCATCATTTCTCCCATGTTCTATTGGTCTAAAGTCACAGCGCCCAGATTTAAGAAGAGGAGAGATATATTCTCTCCCCCCCAACCCCATAAGAGGAGTGTAAAAGAATTTGGGCACTACACTTTAAAGATTCCACAAGCATGATTTATGATGAGGTCCCTTTCTCACTGTTCCTGAGCATGTATCACAAAGTCTGGACCAGAAGAAATACCAGGCTGAATGAGGAAATGTATGAGTGCTGCTCTTTGTGCACGAGACAGCCTGCGATTGGCCACAGTATTTCTGAGCTGATCCCAGTTATATCTGGACTTTCTCTACAAGCCGACCTGTTATGCCAAAGCAATATCTGGATTCCTCAAACAGGAGTAAGCCAATTTATTTAAGCCCACTCCTCGATTCCCGATTCCCTTTCTTATATTTGGGAGGGAAGATGGCAAACAAGTTCCTCTTACAATTATCAAAAATGGCAATTACTGACACTTGCCTGAAAACACAGTGTACACTTTAAATTAGTTACACATGACTAAGGCAAGTAATACCCACCTACGGCTGACATTTACACTACCCACGGCAGAGCTTGCAGCCACTGATCTAAAACCACTGGGGAAATTCACTCTGCAAAAAGCTTGCTTGGGAAGAATCTATCCAGTTATGAATCCTGAAAGCACCTCAATTCATTCATTCTTTCCAAACCAGCCTTCTCCTTCACTCATAGGCCTGATTATAGGTGGAACCCCTTACTAAGCACCTACTACATGTCACACACAATTTAAAATGCTTATCATGTGTTAATTCATTTAATCCTCATAATAAACCATGAGACAGTTTCTGTTATTATCATCCCCCTTGGGGGGGGGGACAGACACAGACAGGATGACCCCATCATGTTCACCCCCTGGTACTCATATCTTTCATCCCCTCCCCTCAAGTATGGGCTAAATTGTGACTGCCTCTAACCAATGTTGTATGACCAAGGGGGTCAATGTGTGTGATTGCATTGTGGTGCTCAAATGCTAAAGCCTCTCTCTTTCTCCACAGTTCGCTTTGAAGAAGTGAGCTGCCATGAGTCCCATGGCCACAAGGAAATAAATTCTGCCAACAACCTGGTTGAGCTTAGAAGTGAACCCTCCATAGTCGAGCCTCCAGGTAAAACCCAACCATGGCTCACACCTTACCTCCAGACCTATAGTGGCCTCAGCTAGGCTGCACTTATACTCCTGACCCAGAGAGACTGTTAGAGTATCAATGTGGCTTGTTCTAGGTCACTAAATTCATGACATTTTGTGATGTAGTGAAAGCTAATGAACATCCATTTTACAGGGGAGGACACATGGGGATATTAAGCATATAGCCCAAGGGGTTCCCTGGGATTTAAAGAATTCCTTCCTCTAATAATAAAAGCTACCACCTTGGGTCCTAACAACACTCCAGTTGTGCCAAGTCCTGTGCTCATGTCATTTCCTGTAATTCTCACAAAAACTTTGTGCAGTAGGCACTACTATCATCTTATTTTATAGCTAAGTAAACTGGGTCACAAGTGTTAGTTTGCTCAAACTTACAGTGATTTAGTGTTCGAACTGGGATATAAGTCCAGACAACATCACTCCAGAGCTCATGTTTACACTTAACTCTGTATTCTGTTGCTTTCTGAAATGATGCAAAGTAACTGGGTGTGTCTTGATAAAATGAAGAGGCCTAGGTATCTAACCCAAGCTGGGGTTCCCAAAGTTGTAGCTGGGCAAAGAAACTGGACGTAAGGCTGAAAACTAACTCTCACATTGCAGAGCCTAGAGCGGTGATAGTCTTTAATGATGAAGCCACAGCAATCTGAGCTAAGTGTCCTCCTGAGGGCTCTGAGAGGGGGCTTTAAAGACTGTGAGTGAGGCAATAATGTATATATAGCATCCTCATCAGGGATGAACACATATATGGCTGGCGTGTCTGAGAAAGAGGGGATAAATCAGGCCTTTCATAAGCTTGCCTGCTTCCTCCCAATCCACAGGTACAGCCTCATGGTGTAACTCTCTAGAGACATTCTGCAGGCAAACTAGATATATCCAGGTAACCTAAACTGTTGGCCAGAAGCACTCTGTCAACCTTGGAGCTGTGAAATAGACAATGTAACATTGGAACACAGTCCAGTACACTAAGACTGGCTAGGATGATTATAGGCCAGCTCTGGGGTAGAACCTGCTGACATCCTAGGGCCTAACCATGTCAAAAACATCACAAAGCTGTGGGGCGAACACTGGGTAGAAATGTGGGCGAGCCTGGCCTAGGCTCTGTCTGTCCTGAAAATGTCACAGGCTTCTTGTCTAAAGATGGTCAAGACATAATCCTTGCCCTCAAGAAAATTATATGTGGGTAAATATGAGAGTTTTGAGATTTAAGATACACAAAAATTAAGAAATTTAAAGACAGCACAAACAATGCAGACACAAACAAAAAAGCCCTCCCAGCAACATCAATAAGCCGAACAAGTTGAAACTTGTGTGGGTGAATCAGAAAGTACACTGTTGACTGTGGTTCTTAGAAGGGAAATAATGAACCATAACACAGTCTGTCTCAAAACTTTCATAATGACCCCGAGATTTGAGAAGAAAACATGGAGAACTCGTTAAACAACCAGAAAACCCTAAGGTTGATACAGGTTTGAGGTCCACACAAAATGGAACAGGAGACACAAGTCCCAACAGCAGGCTTCATGGAAGGCAGCGTTAAGCAAGATTCTGGGAAAAGGGCTGAGTACCTACAGGGTGAAGTAAAGGGAAAGCTCTTCTAGAAAGAGCAGCATTGTATTCAAGGAGATAGAGGTGGGAGATGCAAAGACTATTCACAGAGCAGCAAGAAGCAAGATTGGTGGTAAGGCGCCAGGTAAACTAACAGGTCATAAAGGGAGAAAACATAAAGGGCCACATTATCTAGAATTTTCAATGCAAAAAAATAAAAAAAAAGACATCTGATTTTTTTGTCATAGTATGGGGAATTCTTTTAAAAAGAAAAGAATTTAAATTTGCCTGACATTTAGAGAAACATTGCCTTCCTTGTGTAATATAGTCCTCGAAGAAAAAGAGCATTGTTTCTTAGAGAAGTCTAAGGAACAGTGATCACCACGTGAGAGTTTACATAAGATAGAGACTCTTGTGGTAGAATGAGCAGCATCGGGAATGTGAATATTCCATGAAGATCTGCAAGGTGGGTGAGGATACCAGAAAAGATGGGACGTCCCACAGTAGGAAAACCTGTTTAGCTCTGTTTCTCCCAGTGTCTTCCCAACTATTTAATTACAGATGTTTTTGCTATGAACAAACACATCTTAATAGCTCTTGAAATTTTTAGGACATATCATTATAGGAGATACATGCTCTCTGTTCTCCAATTACCATACTAAAAAGCTTTCTTAAAGGATTGCCCGAGTTCTTATTACTACTTGCAACAGAGTAGAGGAGATGACTTCTCTCGTGTTTAATGAGTGTGTTAGGTTAAAAGGGATGAACTTAAGATGCCTCTGCCTAAGTGCACTGTCATCTAAGAAAAAAACTAATATTGAGTCATTCGTTCCAGCTACAAAGAATGGAAAACTTGCAGGCTTTAGTCATGTTCCAGCTATTTCAAGGTTCCTAAATGGACTTGTGGTAAAACAAAGATCAGAGTATTCCACATTAATTACAAGTATCCACCAAGAGGGGCTGTGCAGGCAAAAAGATGGAGCCCAAACAGATCTCCAACTGTACTGGGCCTAGTATAAATCAGACCCAAACTGCCAAGGGATCTTCATTGTGATCGGGAGCATGATTCAGCCATAAAATGATTCATAAGCTTCTTTTCCCATATAAACATTTTGTGCCTTGTGGAAGGATTCTTTACCATCTATTTTGGGCAACAGACCCAAAGATACAGCACAGAAAAGGAGCATAATTTGGCTATAAAAATGTTGTTATAAGTGATTTTATATAACTGAAATGCCAGTTCCTTTACTACATCCTCCCACTCATTTTACAACCAGTTAATATTTTTCTGAACTTTTGTGTTGTATTCCACTCAGCCGCCTCTGCAATCTTTTTTGCCTATTTTTCTGCCAGAGCCACAAGAATAAAGCTGTCAGATGGTCCACGGAGCCATTTTTCTTGTCTGGTAAATTGTCTAGAGGCAACCAGAGCCTCCTACCTGCTCCACTGTATAAGAGAAGAAGTCTGTCTTAACAAAACAGGATTTAAATACTCTTTCAATCCGTGTTACCTCTAGGAATCCAGGATGAAATAAGTGAAAATAGATTGCATTGACTTTTTTTAAACCTTGTTACAATAGGATGGGGGTAGATATTTCTATTAAGCAGCCTTTGCGTTGACATGCTTAGAGAGATGTTATATAGCTCTCCAAGTGGAATATCTCAAGGTATTTGAACTGCAATAATAAATGTGGCTACTCTTAGGGGAAGAAGGATACAGCGAGAAAGTGCCCCAGAAGAAGAACATTAAGAACTGAAGTGAGTTAATGGGATACGGTGGTTAGGCTTTGAATGTGATGAGGATTTATGGTTTCAATTAGTGCCGGAGAGCAATTTTAGAAAGTTATTAGCAAGCGACTGGCATTCTCAAAGATGGCTCATTTGTGTATTGCTCAAGATTAGCTGGGTCTTTTAGTTGTTTACAAACACACATGGCGGCTCATACTGAATGTTCAGGAGTGACTGCAATATTACATATTCAGAGCTCTTTAGCAGAGATGAAGGCTGGTGATTTGGTTTCTTAGTACTCCTGTGTGGGCAAAGCAAAACTCAATTTTGCAACATTTTCTTCAGTTAAAAAAAAAAAAAGGTAAGTTTCCCCACCTGTTCTAAACTCTAATATACTATTTCAAGTGAAAAACCTTCCCCATTCAGCACATTCTCTCATATTTAAAGTTCTTAAATGCCTCAAATACTCCATGTTATGCTGCCTAGAATACAAATTAATTTTTAAAATCTCCCCATTGTGCTGTTTTGCACTAAAACCCATAAATCTTTGTGTCAGATTGTATGTTATTTTTTTCTCTTTTAAGGCCTTTGGGGCATTATTCATACAGTGCAAAAATTTTCAAATAGATGTCGTTGAGACCTCCATAAACCACATAAAAAGTGCCTAGTCCCAGGGCATGGAAAGATGTGCCTAACTTTCTTCACACCAAAAGCCATGGACAGTAGTATTATTATATAACCTTGAGCCAGCAGACCTTGACCTCGGCCTCTCACTGAGCTCTGAGACAGCATCCTTAACCCCTCCATATGGGAAATACAAGGGAACACTTTCTATACACCATGGCATTAGGATTCCTCATAGGATCATAAGCTCCTGTTCGAGGTTTGATGCTTTCACTATAGGAAAATATCTATGGTTTTCATAGGCCTGGTCTGCATGCTACTGAAGTTAAGGGTCTTTGACCTTAAAATTCAAGTGCTTAAGAAATAGCCATTTCTTTATTTTTCTATCTATTTTTAACCTAATTTAAAAAAGGGAGGTGGAGCAAGATGGTCGAATAGAAACCTCCAGCCACTATCCCTCCACAAAATCACCTAATTCAATGAAATCCATGAAATCAACACCCTCAGAAGAACCACAAATCAGGTGAGTGATCATTCTACCTGTTTTTGTTTTGTTTTATTTTGAGGTTTTGGGCCTGGGTTGGGTTTGAACCCCCCCTTCCGGTATATGGGGCCGGCCCCCTACTCCTTTGAGCCACAGGTACTACCCCATTCTACTTGTTTTTAACATTATATCAAGGAAAGAGGCACTGAGGAGGGTAGAAAGAGAATCTTGCTTATACTACCCCTCCCGACTCCCCCTCCTTCCCCCAGTAGTGCCACATCCATGTGCAGAGTGGAAAGAGAACCTGTGTGCCCTTGGGATGGAGAATGAAATGATTCTGGGCTTATTGAAACTCAAGGCTGCCCTGTCCCATGAAAAGACAGCACAGAGCAGAATTCTGCCCGTGCCCACAGAGACAGCATTTTGACCAGCTCATTAACAAGGAAACCCTTTGCTCTGAAGCCCAAGTTCCCACTAGCCCCACCACTGGCTAGGGCAGCCCAGGTCCTACACTAAATTCTTGAAGCGGTCAGGCAAAAGATTGCAGTCCTTGGCAATTCCTGTGGCTGTTCTGGATTTGGAGTGCACCCGACTCTGTGAGACATCAGCAGGGGTAGCCAAGCCAGTGCCTTTGTCACCCCTCTTCCATCCATAGGCAGCACAGTGCAGACAGAGTCTTCTTCCTCTTGGGGAAAGGAAAAGGAAGAGCTCAGAAGCCTTTGTTTTGCAACTTGGGTACCAGCTCAGCCAACAGAGTACCAAGCAGACTCCTGACATCCCTGATTCCAGGCCTTAGTTTCTGGATAACATTTCTGGACCCATCCTGGGCCAGAAGGAAATATGCTGCCCTGGAAGGGAAGGACCCAGTCCTGGCAGGATTTACCACCTGATAACTAAAGAGTCCCTGGGCTTGGAAAACCCATCAGCGGTAGCCAGGCAGCAGATACCACTGTCTTCGGGTGAAAATGGACTGGTTTCAGGTGTGACCCGGTGATGGGTACCCATGCCACTCCTCCCCCAACTCCAATAGCACCGCAGAGAGAGCGGAGAAGAGAGTGAAAGACTGTCTGGTATTCCAGGGAATTCTCTTGTATCTTACCCAATGCCACAAGGCATCTGCAAGGTTTACAGTGTTACTAGGTGGGGGAATTCCCAGTGCTAATACGGTGGCAATGGCCAAAGACTTGGACTGCAACATTCCATTCCCTTTGAGTATCTAGAAAACTTTCTCAAGATGGTCAGATTCTAATAAGCCCAGACTGTAAAGATTAAAATAAATACGCAGCTCAAAGGAATAGGGAGCTGGCCCCATATACAGGAGGTGGTGGGTTCAAACCCAGCCCTAGCCAAAAACTGCAAAAAAAATAAAAAAACCTCTTTAATGCCTACACATCAACGAACAACCACAAGCATCAAGAACATCCAGGAAGACATGACTTCACCAAAGAAAATAAATAACACACCAGTGACCAATACCAGAGTGATGGAGACTGGTGACCTTTCAGACAAAGCATTCAAAATAGCTGTCCTGAAGAAGCTCAATGTATTTCAGGACAATACAGGGAAGGAATTCAGAAGCCTATAAGGAAATTTAACAAAGAGATTAAAATTATGTTTTAAAAAAATCAAGCAGAAACTCTAGAGCTAGCATTCTATGATAGAGCTAGGAAAGCTACTAAAAAAAAATACCCCGCCCAAGTCAGAGCTGTTAACAATGCAAAATATAAATTGCATATGTATTTGTACGACTATTATGTATATAGCCATACATGTATACACATATATTTATACCAACAGAAATATGTGTGTATATACAAGTGTATATGTAATATGAATATATGGACATACATATAATAGTCATATAAATACAAATAAATATACATACTCACACAAATATCCATCCAGAGGTAAATAAAAAATAATAGCTTGACATGGTTGATTCAATTCCACACTTCAGAAATCTGTTAACCAAGGGGAGAGGGAGGTAGGTTTTGATCCACCAACTCCAGTCAGTCACTGGAGATGCCATAGGAGCATTAATTCTGTGGCACTTGTAGCTTATCCCATCAGTATGCCAACTGAATGGGCCACCATGGCTAGAGAAAGCCTTTAGGCAGAGAGACATAGTAGCTTACATATAAAACCTCTGCATCTGCTAGCATGGAAACGGGGAGTGCTTGGGGCTGTGAACAGGCCAAACTGTCAGTGTCTGCTGCAGCAGCCAGCTGCTCAGGCTGTTTGCCCAGATTCAAGTCCAATGGATGAAAGAAGACCCTCCCTTTCTAATAATTCTAATTAGTCTGACCAAAGTTCTAGAATGTAAATCTTATAGCCTCTAGTAGGTTCAAGTGCAATGCTCTGGTTGATGAAGCCCAGGCTACATGGCAACAGCTAAGCAACATGAATAATTTATTGTATACTTCAAAATAGCTGGAAGAGAATACTGTGATGCTTTCAACACAAAGGAAAAGTAACAGCTGAGGTAATGGATATCCCAGTTGTCCTGATTTGATCAGTAAACATTATATACATGCATCAAAATATCACATGTATCCTAAAAATAGGTACAACAATGATATATCAACAAAAAATACAAAAAAGAAATTTAAACGGTAGAAAAGAGTTATTCCTCTTAGAAACTCACACATTGATTGGTATATCAGGAGTAAAGAAGAATAAATACAAGGCAGAAATGATAAACACCCCTGAAATACGACTCACTGATGTTACAAACACTGAAATGTAAACCCAGGCTTCTCATGTGCCACTCGGCCATGAATATGAAGTCTCCTGGAACACCTGATCATCCTGGATCTCTCAAACGCCAGTGATGGGGATCAAAATTTTATCCAGCCCTCTGTTTGACAGTTTCTTTTTTGCCCTGGATTTTCACTGTAGTGGTTAGGAAACCTAAGAGAAAAGAAATTCAGGTAAAGGGGACCAAGAAATAAACCATGGAAGCAAAATCAGCCTAGTTATTCTTTTATACCACAGAAGAATGGAGAAGTTACAAGAAATAATTGAGTTAGTCAATGGGCAGCAGTCTGTATAGGAGACCATCTACTCTATATTTTGTAATATAAAAGCCAAAAAAACTACAGCCTTTATCTCTCTGAGGAAATAGAAACAGGACTTAGAGAGAACTTAGCACCAGTGACTGCTATACTGAAAGATGTTTGGTTATACTGGTTATACTAACTAAATACTAACCAATATAACCAATAATAACCAATATCACCAAGCATATATTTTATCAGTTCTACATCAGATCAATCCCAGAATAAGCTACTTCATTTCACTTAAAGTTCTTTGTAAGAATTGTGTAACTTTACAGTGCAAACTGTATGCTTATATACCAAAGCAAAATTATATTCTTGGCACACTCCAAAGGAGTCTCCCTTCCTAAGAGTTCTGACAAAAGTATTGACCTTCAGAGGCTCTGGATGGAACCAATGTCTACTTTAGAACCAACCCCAGTGGCCAGGATCCATGTGCTCCTGTGCTCCAGTGAAGAGCTATAATCACCAGGTCACTTAGGGAATATTTCTTAGATCAGAAATATTAGTATGAACTCTTGCTAGTATTTCTAGCTTTGATGTATGCTGCTTGGTTTTTCTTACATATGGGGGATAAGGTAAAATGCTACTTAACCTAAAAAAAACAAACTTGCATTTTTCATCATTACACATAGCAGTGTTTGATAAATTATATTTCCTGATGGAGGAAGCAGTACTAATTTGTGAGGTCTTGCGTTGCCCTGGGATACATGTACAGAAAGACAACTCACATGTGGTTGCTAAGGATTCTTCACATGAGCACGTTGCATTTGAGGGTGCTCTAAGATGTGGGATCCGCAGACAAGCTCAACAAAACTGAAATTGACTTTGTGTACTCTGAATCTTAATATGCAGGGAACAGCAGGCTGTCTACCCATACAAATTGACTTTAAAAACCAAGCAGTTAATCTTAAGGCCAATAATCTGTTATTTTAATAATTAATTCAACTCCTTAAAAAGGATGATTAGAAGCCAGTCACCAAGAGGTTTAAAAAAAAGTTATTTTATTGGATTTAACTTTAAATGAGAATTTAATGTTTAGAAGTAGACAAGTGAGGATATAGATGTTTTAATAATAGGTTTAGATTATTTTGATAATGAATTTAAAAGACCATCAATGATAGGTTTGCAGCAATTGGTGAAATAATCAAGATCAAGAAAAGACTCCAAAAAGCAGATATAGAGAATGTTTAGAGAAAATGAGGAAACAGTAAAATGGAAAGGAAAAGTGGTTAAGACACAACAATTAAGACCACACACAAGGTGGCTGGCACCCATAATCCTAAAACTCTGAAAGGCTGAGATGGAAGGATTACTTCTGGCCAGAAGTTCAAGACCATCTTGGACAACAAAGTGAGACCCTGTATCTAAAATAAGAAAGAAAAAAGAAGATACAATTATCTCTCTCAGTTTTGTATCAAAATTTTTTTTTAATTTTTATTCCTTTTAGGATGTTATAAAACATGTCAAAATGATTTAACAAATTTTTGCAGTGAACTTTTAGTGAGAAGAAATTTTGTTAATAGTTTAAAATAAAATAGATAGTGAATATCAGTATCAGAGGGAAGGAGCTGGATACGGAGTCACAAAGTCTGGGTTCTAGATTCAATTATGCCACTACCTTGACAATTCTAAACAAGTTCTAACTCCAGTCCATCCCAGTTTGTTTTGAAAAAGTGGTAAACTTCATAATCTTGAATATCCCTTGAGCCTTAATATTAACAGAAATCCTAAATCAGAGATCAGTAGAAATTGTGACTATTAAAATACAGTAGAACCTCTGTAAGTTGACATCCCAAGGGACTGTAACAAACTGATCAACATATGGAGGTGGTCAACATAGGGAACTAGGCCTACTATGCTGATGGGTTCATGTACTTTACTTTCTTGTACAGCTTTTATTAGACAATATATAAAATTATATATAATCAAAACCCAATAAAATCATACATACAGTATCATACAAAAATCAATGCTTCTACTGTATTTTCCTGGTTTAATAATTTTTTCCAGAAAAAAGAGTCAATCTTGGTCTGCTTCTTATTCTTATTACAAATGTAGTTAGAAAAAATATTCACAGTGCTGGCCTTGCCATTCAGCATACCTGGGCATTTTCCACAGCAAATGACTTCAACTGCATTATCAGATGCCTGACATCCTCTTCTTTTGAGTCTCTGCAATTCCTGTGTCATCCTCACTTCCTTCTTCCATTTCATCAGCTTTTTTACGCACTTTTACATTGGTCTGTACTTTGGTCAATATCTCTTTGAAAATAGCTTCTGGGTCAGGTTCATTATAGGTTGCCACCTCATCATCCATTGCAAGGAAACCTTCAAAATCTACTCTTCAAACTCTGCCATGAGAGATGGACTATCTGATGGGGCCAAAACATTGTGTTCTTGGGTAGTGAGAAATCCAACTTTCTTGAAACATTTCTATATCCTTTCTGGCTGAACTTTATTTCAGGCAGAACTGATCCAGAGGACTGCATCCAGAGCATTAAATGATGGAGCAGATGAAGGGGCTTCACAGATGGATCACAGGTTTGTGTTTAGTAATAATCCACTGCAGGAGCTGGGCTCAGTAGTGTGTTTTAAAAGTTTAATGGTGCCTTGGTCAAGAGGTGGGATTTTCAAGGTTGCACTTGGAGACAGAAATTTCAGTGTCACATTTGTGAGATGATTCACTTGTGGGAGGCCAGGAAAGTTGTCTACTGTCAGTAGAATAAACTATTTCTCCTTCATGTCTTAGTCAATACCCCTTATCCACCAGTCATCCTTGAGTATTTATTTTATCTCCAAGGGAAGGTAAGGTCTTCGGGCTTCAAGTTCTTGCATGGGCATGGCTTTGCTGATTTACTAATCACCAAGGGCTTTAGTTTCTCTCCAGTTGAGCTAGTGCTCAGCAGAACCGTCAGTCTTTGGAAAATGTCCACTCTTACATTTTATCACCATTAATAACAAGGCTCCTGTTAGGCATCACCTTGGGAAGAGTCTGCACTCATCTGTGTGAAAGATGTCATCATATTTGAGGCCTCTGGTGAAGTCTGGGAACTTTTTGATGAACTCTTCTACAAGTTTTACTGGAACTTTATTGAGTTCATCACACAAGATTTTCTGGGAGACCTTGTGTTGCTGTTTAAATTTCTTGAGCCAACCACTTGATACTTGGAAATTTGCCACCCAGATTTCCTGTGTGAATTTATTAGCAACTTCTTAGATCGTTCGTTGAGAGATTCAGGCATTAACTGCCTTCATTTGTTTGTACCAGCTTAATGTGGCTTTATTGACTTCCTCAAGGATAGTTTTCCTCCTTTTCTGCTGTTTTCCTCATCATATCTCTCCAAGTGCTAACTATAGTTTTACTAACACCAATTCTGCTATCATTCTTTGGCTCCTGCTTTTCAGAGAATGTAGAAGATCAACCTTTTCTTTCAATGTCAGTTCTTTGAATTCTTTCCTTTGGGCCATGATGTCTTGATTACCTGTGAAATTTTTCAGCAATTATAAGATATACTTAACAATTCAGACCAGACTTTCTGAATTCAGACCACTGAAAAAATCATCTGCAGCATGTGATAAACAATAAGATGTTAGGCCTAATCCAACACTTGGTAATAATGGAACGAACACACAGAAACACTTATACTAAGGAAAAATAATACAACTAAGGGGCAAAGCCCACCCTTTCTACCCCTTAGTGTAGAGTGGACTCAACTGTTATAGGGGGTAAATTAATATAGTAAATTAATATTGTACGTCACAGTCCAAGTAGTCAAGATACAACTTACAGAGGTATCAATATATAGAGGTCAGTCTATGAAAATTTGATCAACTTGAGGTGATCAATGTTGGTAGGTAGTGAGCTATTGACGTTCTATTATATATTCATATAAGAAATAAAATCAAGTTGGAAACATAATTGAACATCCTCTCAAACTCATTTTATATTCTCCAGCAGCCTACATTGTGAGTGATGTTTCTCAATAAAAACAAAAAGGAAACAAAAAACACTTTTAAGGGTCATATTTATTTCCTTTAATAAATGTAATGTGTGTTTGAAGGCAAGAAAACAGCATTTCAATCTTTCTTTCAAACTTTTTCCTTCTTCTAAAACCTACTGAATTTTCTTTTGCCTTTTTAGGGAAGCTAAAACAAACAAAATCACATCTAATTTACATACAAGCATCTTCTTTTCATAAGACTCTTTGCCTGTGCAAAGGATTTCTTCCCGTAGGTTAGCAGTTCAGAGATTAGAATTCATTTTTTAACTCCAAGTGCTAAATGGGTTCAGACACAAAGTGCTTGATTAAAGGACTTGAATTCCATAAAAGTGACCTCAGCTTTTCTTTTATATTCCTGCCTTCATAGATGCAAGGAAATCTGTCACTAAATTCAAAATGTTTTAACTCTATATTAAATAGAATGAAGTTATAGAAAATTAGGAATTAATGTTTAAATTACTGGTTTGTTCAAATAACTAGAGGGGCTTGTCAGGCGCTGGAGAACATTAGAAAAGGATCAGCATGTGAGCAAAATGATGTGTCCAGCAGGTTTGTGTACTCTGGAGGTGCCCTAGAGAAGGCATAAGGGAGATATCCTACAGGAGGCATAAAACATACAAGTCTCGAGCCTAGGCTGGAGCGCTGGGCTGCAGTCATCAATCTGGAGCCATTGACACATCCTTCTGGTCAATTAAAACAATGGCCCATGGAAAAGAGTCTTTGAGAAGAAAGTACCGTGAGACAGATACCTCCCAGGCTTCACCTCATTATACCTTGCCACATCCCCACGGGTGAATGTTATAAACCTCATTTTACAAATGAAGAAATTGAGGCTTCAATTTCTACAAATGAGAAATTGAAATTGAGACAAGAGCTCTTTCTATGGTATAATATCCCTTTCTTCTTCCATCTTCTACTTCATCTTAGGTCAAAATAATTAAATGTGGCCCTTCCCACCTCAGCCTCCATTCTCATCAAAATAAACAGTCACTAGTGGAAATCAGTCAAGGAGATTTTGCCTGTGGCATCTCAGAGAAAACCTGTGTGATTTCTACTCCGGAGGATGCATACTCTCAGATAATGAGAAGAGATCAAATTGAAGGCAAGAAAAGCTATAAGCCTTGAACAATCAGCTTCACAGTAAGAAAAGTGATATTTATTATTATTTCTCATCCTTATTTGAGTCTTGCCAGCCCAAGAGTTTAATTTTCTTGCAATCTTTTTTTCTATTATTATCTTTCCATTTTCATTAGGTGTCTGTCACTGGACTTCTCTGTGGTCAGAATTCCAATATCTCATGTAATTTTCATTGCCTGCTTGGACTTCAGCATTACCCCACCACTGTGGGGTTTTCCTTATTGACCTGTCCAGCTCTTTTCTTCCTGTCATGTCAACCTTGACAGTGGAAGGCTGGAAGGCAATCATACACAAAACACACAGACACACACACACACCCTTGTCCTAGAAACACATAGTTGAGGTTGAAGTCTGCTGGGAATTAGGAGGGTAGAACTATGCAAGTCAGATTACTGTACAGCAAATACTGTAATAATTTGAAGCTCGTGCTAACAAACATTTCCACATTTCTAAGACCCAGGCAATCCCCATGGAAACGGGGCTTTGCTATTGCAAATACATCAGAATTCTCTTCAGTAAATAGTAATAGCACATACTTTCTTTCCTCCTTGTCTTTGTCACAGTGGTGAATCTTCATCTGAAAATACAGAATAAAAGGAGAGGGATCCTATTGATTCCTGGACAATAGGTGCTTCTAGAAGCTCCCATCAAAGGAGAGAGGCAGCAACTGAAGTTTAAAACAAAAAAAAAGACAATTTATAAACACATTTCTCTACAAGCTGCTTTGTAACTTGCTGAAGAGGCTAAAGTCCTGGTGAGCTCATTGGCATCAGTGAATATTTACTGTGCCCTAAATATCAAGGCTTTCTTTATAGTAGGCCCTAGCCAGTGGCTGCTCTAAGTTCCATAGGACCTGAAGCTTGTGCAATGGGGAGAGGAAAAGGGGAGTCTTTAAGTCAACAACATAAAAGTTTGAATATAGATTTAGGTACAGAGCATGAGGAGGGCCCCCAAATTGGGGGTCCTGAAGTTCCACCTTCTCTGGCTTCTTAGTAAATCCATCTCGGATCCTAGAAACAGAGTGATAAATTATGAGAACTAGAATGACAACAATAACAGAGGATGCTACTGCAGCTACTGCGTGCTGGTTACCTTGCCCTGAGCTAAGCCCTTTACGTGCACTATCTTATTAAATCCTCACAACAACCCCAAGAATTGGATACTAATTTTTTTTCAGATAAGGAAATCAAGGCTCAGCAACTTGCCAAAGGCCTTAAAGTGGTGGAAGTGGTTCAAATTAGAGATTCTTACTTTAAGAACCAAGCCCTGAACTACCAAGGTATAAAGTTCTCAAGTTGTTCTCAATGGTATTGTGGTAACATTAGGGAGCCAATCTTGGAAAGTTCAGAAAAAAAAAAATACTTTGTGGAAGAGATAATGCTTAAAGTAGCATCTGAGAATTAATGACTTCAATGATGAGTCAGAGACAGTGAGGCGAGGAGGTAGCAGGGCCGGGCGTTCATCCAGAAAGAGGGGACCGCAAGAACAAAGGCAGAGTAGTGGGAAACAGCCTGACATGTGTAGGAGGTACCGGTCAGTTAAGGAAGGACAAGAAATTTGATGCTGCTTGACTCTAAGGGCAAGTCCAGGACTTGTTGCTGGTAGGAAGGTCAGAGTTTAATGACATCTGGTAATGACAGAATCAGAGGTATACTTTTCAATAGTCACTCTGATTCCTTTGTGGATAATGTATCTGATGAGGACAAGTCCATTTAACTTTGCCCTTCTCTATTTTAGACATAGGTTATGCCTTCTGTGATCTCCGATATTACGGAAAGTCCCAGAGAAATGACCGTAGGGATGGTTTAGTGACAACCTATGTTTTATCTCTGGAAGATAGAAGTCTCAGTACAACTCCACCAGGAGACGGGATGGCAATGCCGTCTTCAGACATGAGTGTTGGGGAGGCCTTTCCTGCTAATCAATTGCATTGGTTTTACAAGGGAAACATGATACAGAGCACATAAAAGTAGCCACTCTGTTCAGCTGTGCTTAAAATAAAGAAAACAAGAGAAAGAATCAAAAATAGATCATGAGCATTAACTACTTGGCTTATTTCTTGATCAACAACTTGAATGATAAGAGGAGCATTTTGATAGCATGGCAGACTTTGCTCATTGTCTATCTAATATCTATTCTCACCTTTTTCCTTACTAACAACATTCTGATTTTGTGCAGGCAACAAAGTTCTTAGCTAAAATTACTTACTCTTAGACTCCTATTCAGTTTGAGGTAGCCCAGTAATGAACACAAATAAGATGCATGCAGTCATTATTGGGTGGGGCTTCTAAGAAAGTTTCCAAAAATGGGGCAGCCTCCACTTGCCTGGGCTTTTGAATCACTTGCCTAGTTAAAAGTCTGGAAGCTGAAAATGAAACAACTATCTTGTGATCATGAAGTGACTATCATAAAGATGAAGTTCTCCAAAACAGTGAAAAGAAAAGTTGGAAAGAGATGGAGAGAACTGGATCCTTGGTGGCTCCAGATGTCTCAATTGTTTTATGCAGCTGGGTTACTGCATAAAAGTCAGTGCAACTCATGCAATTCTTGGAAGGAAAAATATTTGAACACAGGGATAACTAGGACAATCCTAGTGATACTTCTCGTTCCATAAGAAAAAAAATCCTAAAATAATCCTAACACCCAAGAAGAAATAATCAGAGCCTTATTTTGCATGTCAATTTCTGCTCTGGTTTGGTTAGAGCAATTAAACTGTCAGGCAGGGTTTTTGAGTGCAGCAGATAAAAGTCTACTATCATCAAACTAGAATTCATTGGAAATAAAGCACATAAAGATTATAAACAGTTTTTTAAACCTTTGCCTACTGTTTCCCAGAAGGAGCAGTAAAAATAAACAGAAGTAGAAATTTCAGAGTGAAAACCAAAACAAACAGACTGATTTCTGAGACATATATTACAGGATGTCTATAAAACCATTTACCCTCATCCAATTCAAATGGCTACCAAACTATAATTTGCAGGGTATGCTGGGATGATATTATACTCCTAAATACTGATCTGTTGACATATCATAGCATTTTCTGTTGCAAATTATATAATTTCCTATCCAAACTTTAAAGTAGGGACTTCCTTCCCCTACTCATGCCCCCCAAAGGCTCATTTGTCGCAAACCATAGTCATAACCCATCAATCAGGCAAGCAAATTTCAATTCATAAAAGAAAACCCCAAATCCCAGGTGACCTACTCAGTCCTGTGGGTTCATTTCCATAACAAAGACTGATAAGCAAACCATGCTCAGAGTCTGGAGCAGCTGTGAAAAATTGTGGCTCAATAGTCGAATTTCTGGTTAAGATTCATATCAAACAGCACCTCTCCTACAAGGAATTTTCACTAGAGGACAGAATGTTCTGGAAAGAATTAAACTCTTATGTTTAAACTGTAGGTGCAAGGACTTTTTTATTATAAAACATAAAACCTAAGTAGTAACTTTGAATCATTTGTATTTATTATCCATGAGTAATAGAAATTTCATTGTTTAGCAATGTTGATGTAACTAAACTTTATCAACTGGAGTTTATCTTTAATTCAGAAGTTTGAGCTGTCCATCAAGCAATGCCTGGTGAAAAGAAATCTGGAAGGTAACTGACAGGTCCTCCTGAATATGTGAATTGAATGAATTAGTCTTACTTAGTGAGAACCACTAAACCAACATGTTTGCGTGCACATATGTGTGGTAGAAGAGGGTATAAGAAAGTAAAATAATTTTCCTAGTATAGATGCTCAAAATATTAATACAAAGAAATATTAATTACCATTCTTAAATAAATACCATAGAGAATCCATAGATTGGAGATAGTCATAAAGCAGAATGTAATCAAAATATTGATTATGGTCAAAATATTGATTACAATCAAAATATTGATTACAGTATTGAACATTTAGTATAAGAATGTACTAAAAACACTAAGACTCTCAAGGAGAATATACATTTTCAATGACTAGTTTTTCTTCTTTGTTTTTTGTTTGTTTTTTGTTCTTCTTTTATCTTGGTGAGATATTTGTAATATTTACATGAAATAGAATTGTGGCATATGCTTTTGTAAAATACTCAGTATTTAAAATTTCTTTTAAAAACAATTTTCTGTTACTTTTCTTACAGTTACACATTTTCCCTGTCTAATATTTTTGTTTTACTGGCTCCCACTGCAAATACTACAATTTCTCTAATACTTCACAGAGAATTTCTGGTCTTACAATATAAAAATTATATTGCTCTTGATTTGGTCATAAGCCAGGTAAGATGTTTTGAATTCTAACACTTGCTAAAACTCAGAATACAACAAGATATTAATTCATAAAGGCTTATGATACTCCATGTTTCAACAAACCTAAGAAATAAACAATAAGAAATACTTTCATAACCAGCTATCTAGGTATAATGTGGGCTGCAGGCACAGTATGATCAAAGTCCTAGCTCTTTATCTTTGCATTTTTCTTGCTTTACCTTTTATCTAGGAAAGATTTTTTTCTTATGTAAATTTCCTTTTGTCTGCTATCAGTATCAACTGGGAAAATGTAAGAGAATAAAATTAACCCCAATTCTAAAGGCCTTCCTTTGGTTGTATTGCTCAGGAGATATGGCTGTACTTGAGTTTCTGGACCAATCACAGGAAAAAGGATAGATTGATATGACTGGACTTGGTGCTGGGATTAGAACTGGCTTCTGGGGCATCACATGATATTGTAGGGAGATATGGCAGACTGAGCCCAAAATAAAGATGGAAGAAAGAAATGGCTGCTAAAGAGGTAATCAACAAAGTCTACCGTCTCTGCCTTCTAGTGATCACAGAATGAGCTCAAATGTGATTGATAAGGATTTAGTTGGTGGAGCGTTGCTAAGAGACACACAAATTTACAAATTTTAACAGCCAATTAGATAGAAAACTAAAGTAAAACTCATACTTACCTCTATGAGTAGTCATTACTGGCTAGGAAGGAAACTCAAATGTGAGCAAGATGGACATTTCTTGTGTCAAGCAGAACTCTAGATATTTCAGTCTCTTCAGGAAACCATAAATGCCTATAGCTAAGGAAGTACCTGAAATGTATTAGATTCAGCCTCTGCCTAAGGTAGGCAGAGAGGTAAATGTTTAAATTTGTGATCTTCAGGCCTTTATACAGATCTTCCCATACTTCCATGGAATTATTGCATGAATTTAATTCTTAGCAGTAAAACTCCTGGGTCAAAAAGTGGAGGTTTCTATTTAAACATCTGATAACTGATGACAAAATATACTTTGAAATGTCATACCAACACACTCTATCCCCAATAGTATTTGAATGCATATTCTTCATGTTTCTGTTAGCAGTAGACAACAAATCTTAAATTCCTACTAATCTGATAGGTAAACATAACAATAGGATAATGTTCTGAGATAGGTTTTTTAACATTAGGAAGAATGAATATCTTTTTGTATTTTTATTAACTCTTAATTTGCATTTCTTTAATTATGTTAGAGTGGCCATTTGACTGTAATGTTCTTTTGCAAGAGCTAAACAATTAGTATTTAGGGACATCTTAGTGAAGGACTGTTTTCAAGGCGTCAAATGTTTTTGTGACCTAGTTTGTAATTTATCAGTTTTATTTGATCCAAGGATACTGAAGATGCCAAGCATGTGGCTTAGATTATTTGCCCTAACTACCAGCCTTTTGGGAACCAGAGTGATTAGACAAATTTGGATGGTTTATATATGGTGAGATCTTTATTCTCTGATAAGATCAACAGAAGTAGGACTACCCACATGTTAGGGTTGACAGACTTTAAGTGTGAAATATTAGGAAACTTTTTTTTTTTTTTGGCTAGAAGACCTCTTATATCTTTCTTTGAAAGAGGCAACAAGAACAGTGTTGTGTTAGAGATCAGTTGAATAACAGCATAAATTAGGATCAGCTAACAGAGGGAGCTCTTCTATTTCCATTTCCACATCTTCTGTCTTTCTGCACCACCCAAAATCCAAAGGCTTCTTGCTCTCCCCATCACTCTCTAAGCCAGTGGTTCTCAACCTTCCTAATGCCTCAAATTATTTTCGTTGCTACTTCATAACTGTAATTTTGCTGCTGTTATGAATCATGATGTAAATATCTGATATGCTGGATGGTCTTAGGTGACCCCTGTGAAAGAGCCCTTTGACCTCCAAAGGGGTCGTGACCCACAGGTTGAGAACCGCTGCAGCCCCAAGCTCACAGCCTGCTGGGAGTACCCATAACAGCCAATCTCTTTCCTGCCCCCAGGGTTTTTGCATTTCCTATTCCTCCTTCAAACCTTCTTTCAGGGCTATGAGCAAGGCTGGCTCTTATCTTCAATCAAGTCTCTTGGAAAGTCATCTTCTCAGAGGTCCTCAGCTATTTTTTATCACAAGATTCTGTTTGTTTCTCTCTTGGTACTTAAAATTACTTAACTATACACTTGTAAAAAATGTAAAGTGGAATATTAAAAAGTAATTATTTTGCTTGTTTATGTATGTATTTTATATTTTATCCTGTTAGGAAAAAAAAGCTCCATGAGAAGTAGGATCTTGATTATTTAGTTTGTATTAAATTTGTGAAGTATCTCTGTTTTGTGCTTGGGCAATGGAAACACTTTCAGGCTTCTGTGGGAATCAAATGATGGGAATACACTTCCCTGGGCTGTAGTGGGATGGATTATAAAGTCAAGGCTTCTTTCCATGATGTTACCAAACAGAAGAATATTTTTCATTTTTAAAGATCTCCCCTCTCCTTGTCAACTACTGTAATTAAAAGCACTATTGAAACTATGTTTCAGGTTAAAAGTATATTTGCTGTCAATTTAGCTTGTGTTGCAGTAACTCTCTCTCTCTTTTTTTTTTTTTTTTTTTAGCAGCAGAGTATTTTGCTTTTTTGTATCTGTCATTCAGTATTGTTACATTGTGAAATCATATGATTTAGTCTACATTTCAACAGATAGGTTATCTCAGGAAATGATTTGGAGCCTTCCACATTTATCAGATGCCTTTTCATTGTTCTTTTCTATCTTTGCAATTCTTGATCCCAACTGCATGGCTCGTTTCGGCAGAAGAGCAGAGGCTGTACGACCAAGTTCCACAGCTGCAAGGCGTAATATTAGTTTTTCACCAGTTCCATGGGGTAAAGTCAAGTTTGCCTTTTCCCAAACTGGCAGGGAATTTAGAAAGGAGACAACATTTTCATCCAGGAAAGGAAATCTTGCTTCTTTTCCATGATCACTGATTACTTTGTCATCACGGCCAAAATTTCTAGAAGAAATTCGACCCAGTTCTATCATTATTTCCTTATCCAATCCCTCTAGTCCATGAGCCTGAAAGCGGACACGATGACGAGAATAGCCTGCTAGTTGCTCATCTGCACCAATTCCAGTGAGAACTACCTTTGCACTGCTCTGATATGATTTTACTTTATCCTGGGTCACTAACCAACCAATTCCTCTAGAAGCAAACCAGACTGCACAGCCAATGCCATCATCTAAAACTGTATCCAAGGGCTGAATTAAGTGACATAATTGCATTCTTCTTAATTCCTGCAGTTCTTCCAGAGAAACATTGATTTCAACAAAATTCCAAATTCAGGAAGGGTTAGTCGCTTGTAGTTCCTTCAGTCCTGCTCTTCTTGTGATTTGATCTGGTACAATGAATTGTTTATCAGGACTGTCATCAACAGTGGCAGCAACATTTTTAGTGCAATCTTCAGAGTTATTTCATGATGATTTTTCTGTTGACTCCTTTTTTTCTTATAGTTAGTTAGATTGTCTTTTTTTTCAGTCATGAAAGCTACATTAAGAAGATCAATTGGTTCATCAAAAGGAATATGACGGTCAGCGAGGGTTGCAATAACCATGGAGTCAATGCCCCCTGAAAAACAGGATTGCAACATTGGCTTTCCTTTCACAAGTTTTTTTTTTTTTTTTTTTTTATAATTTTATTGAATCATAATTCTGTACATTGGTGCAATCATAGGGCACGATTCATATACATTCAGAAATGTTTTGATCGTACTGTTACAGTTAGCCTTCATGGCATTTTCTTGATCACT
>CAUYON010019856.1:0-28762 GCA_963573935.1 Arctocebus calabarensis | reverse complement strand
TGTAAACAAAGGCACACGTATTTATGAATATACTTTTATTATACATACATAGATAATTACACATAAAAACACTGTTGCATGCATATACACACACTTATACATGTATTTCTTTAAAGATAATGAACAATGAAAGCATACTATACAAACATAAGACACTGCTATTCCATTTAAACTAAAAAGCTAAAAGTGGAACAAATTTCTGCTCTAGTTCATAAAGTGACCACTCCTGAAGCCAAAAGTGATGGTGGCAAGACCAGATGCTTATGTTACTCTGTCTGGTAAGTTTATTTTGGAACATCCTTTACTGTACCAACCTCTGGCAGAATTAAGAAGCAGAACCAGATTCTTTAGAGACTCTATTCCTAGTTATTTCTCCATCTTGAGCCATTACCTCTTTTTAAACATCAGTATTACTAGAAGCCATTATATGGCAATCATAGCTAACTTAAAATGTCCTCAACAATACTGAACACTCTCTGGCAGTCATGATCTGAGTTGTCATGGCCAAAATAATGCCTTGGAGTCATCTTGGAACTAAATAAAAATATAATGATCCTAACACTTAGAAAAAGACTTAACCTGCTCACCTTTCATATAGTTCCCCCTGATTGCTTCTAATCCTGAGGACCCTTAATGCTATACCAGCAACTTTTAGCCTCACTGAAGCTTCAACATACAGTAGTAAAAACAAACTCATCTGTCAAATTGTAAAGATAGCAAAGCTTCCTTACTTAGTACAGTCTAAAAAAGCTTTCAGTTGCTCTCTAAATTAGTAGGTCACTGTCTCTGCACATGCCTCTGTCTAACCTACTCCATTCTCATATAGAGGTGTTTTTGGTCTCTAAACACAGTTCCATGGAACCTTGGGTTCTGGATCAGTAGTTCTCTGAACTAGGAATTTTGTTAGAAATACAAATTCTCTCAGGCACTATAGATCTACTGAATTAGAAACTCTAGGGATGAGGCCCAGTAATTCTGATGCATGACAAAATTTTAAAACCACTGTTCTATATCCTTGTGTGTTTTAAGAGCCTATGCTCTGTTCCTAAAATACCAACTTAAGCCTGATAACTGACTCAGTATAGGGACATAAGGTATAAAGCCAGGGCAAAGTCAATACAGCAGTCTTCCAGCTTATACATATAGTGCTGCTTGACTCATGAAAAACAATACAAAATGAAATTATAACTGACATTCTGAAATGATCTGATACCTGAGATTTGCTTTAAACTACCACAGCACAAAAGGCAGGGGAAGAATAGATGAAATAAATATGGCAAAATGTTGCCTACTTATGAAGCTGAGTGATGTGTACGTGAGAGTTTCTTGTACTATCTACTTTCCTATAGGTGAAAAATTTCATTAAAAAAAATTAGAAGTTACTCTAACAAGGGCTGAGAAAGGCAACTCTAAATGGTTGACAGGAAAATTACCTAAGACTCCACAATTGCCTTCCTACTGTTCTTCAAACATATCAAGCATATTTCCACAAGAGAGCCTTTGTCTCCGTTACTTCCCCTTTTTGGAATGCTTTTCACCCTAATTCCACATGCCTCATTCCTTTACTCTTTCAGATCTGCTCAAAGCTCACCTTGACCATTTTAATAAAACAGTAACACCCCAATACACACACACTAGCACTCTCTATCTTTCTGTCCGTTTTTTCCCCCATAGCACGTACACATTGTAACACAAAGTATTTTGTCTCCTATCAGAATGTAAGCTTAATGGTGGCAGAGGCTTGGACTGTTTTCACCATCTATATCAGTGTTTTTCAACCTTTTTTCTCACCACACACTACAGTTAAACTTCCACAGCACACTTAAATTATGTTGATCAAAAAAAATGAATATAACTTGCAGTGCTTTAAACCTCTCTCAAAAATAATTTAGTTAATAATCTTTAAAATTGGGTGGCACCTGTGGCTCAGTGAGTAGGGCACCAGCCCGATATATCAAGGGTGGCGGGTTCAAGCCTGGCCCCTGCCAAACTGCAAAAAAAAAAATTTTTTTTAAATTAAAATTAAAAAATCTTTAAAATTTTGCTGACACACCTAAGATACTCTCAACGGCACACCAGTATGCCGTGACACACTGTTGAAAATCACTGGTTCAGGCTCGGCGCCTGTGGCTCAGCGGGCTAAGGCGCCAGCCACATACACCTGAGCTGGCGGGTTCGAATCCAGCCCAGGCCCACCAAACAACAATGACGGCTGCAACCAAAAAATGGCCGGGCGTTGTGGCGGGCGCCTGTGGTCCCAGCTACTTGGGAGGCAGGGGCAGGACACTCGCTTGAGCCCAGGAATTGGAGGTTGCTGTGAGCTGTGATGCCACAGTACTCTATCCAGGGTGACAGCTTGAGGCTCTGTCTCAAAAAAAAAAAAAAAAAAAAATCACTGGTTTATATTTTCAGTCCCTTAACATGTTTCTTGAATGAATGAATCAATCAATCAATAGATACCCACCCAAATGATAAATACATACAAGAACTTAAATGCTTCCACACATAGACAAAAATCACACAACAATTATTTTAGAAAAGTAAAACATCATTCACCTTCAAGAGCAGCTGAGAACCAGAATATGAAGATCTAGGGGCTGGGTTTGTGAGATATGAAAATAAACAGTCACGTGCTGATCTTGATGATCGCAGAGGAGTAAAGCGGGAGGTATTAATGTCCAGCTTATGTTGTCCTGGGGTTAGCAGTAGGATGATGGCAACGTAAGCCAGCAGTACCAACTTGTTCAAGGTCTTTGTTGCTGCAGCAGTCAAGAAATATTTAGCCTGTAAGGGCGGTTGCTGCTTGGTTTCTGCTGCTATCACAAGGAAAAAAAGGTAGTTTAGAGGGAGTTTTTTGTTTATGGAAGAGACAGTTCAGTAATTACTGACTTTTTCAAATCAGTGAAAGGGACTTGCTCCCTCTACTCTCAATGCCTTTTCCGCTGGAGAGATGGAAAATGGGCTTAACAGGCAAAGAATGCGAAAAGACAAGTGGTGGGTCATGGAATACACAGAATGACATAAATATTTTAAAGAATAAGCCTGAAAGGTGGCCTAGTTCAAAACTTTCATTTTGTGCAATGCTAAGGCCTAGGAAGGTCAAGCAACTTCCTTATGGTTAGTACAGCGGAAATGGGACTTAAGGACATTTGACAGATCCTAATTACATCTAATCTTCATGTGATGTGGTTATAACTAAAGATGGAAGCTGTTCATGAATTAAGCAAGAAAGACCAAGCTGAATTATCTAAACTGAGATAAAGAAGGGAACCTTTCAAAAGCAGCTGGGCCAAATACAGACTACATGAAAACGTCCAGAGAGGGGTGTTAAGTTCAGTGTTTGGTGTGGATGATGGTAGCTACCATAGAACGCTGTTTAAGAATTTCCATGAGAATAGGCCAAATGTAACTAAGCCTCAAGTTTGGGTCATTGAAGTCTTTCCCTAAGTCCATGACTGCTTCTCCGTATGTGACAGCTTTAAAGATAGTAAAAGAAGCCTCCAATCTCAGCGTTTAAATTCTGGGTTCGGCTCCCAGCTTTGTGGTCCTGGAAGAGGTTACTCCGCTCCATACCATGTGCCCTTTCTCAAAAGGACCATACCACTAAACAAAGTGTAGGGAAGGAACACTGAAGGGCGATTCCCGCTCGCAACGCTGTTTTGGGTACCCAGCGGACAGAAAGGATGGAGCTGGCCGTGAGAACACTCTCCGCCACTGCGCTTCCAGGGCAGGCCCTGCGGCCTCGCTGAGGGACCAGTTACAGCTCTTCTCCGGGGTTCCTCCGGGGACGCAAAGACCCCCCACGACCCCCCCAGGGAAGAAGCTCCGTGCCGGATCTGTGCCGCCAGCCACCGAGCCTGAGAGAAGCCTGCCAAGCTCGGAGGACCCTCCAGAGCCACCTGCTCTAACCCTCACACAGCCACCCCGGCCGAGGCGGGGTTGGCCCCGCACCCTTCCCGCGGCTCAGCCGCCCCGCCCCGTCCCCGTGGTGGCTCCCCCACAGGCCAGCCTCGCGAGTACTCACGGCGACCCCGGGCCGCGCGCGGCAGCCGCCGAGGGACGAGCGGCCCGGGACGCCCCGCGGGGGCGGAGCGGCAGGCCAAGGGGCGGGGGCCGGGCCGGGCGGACGAGGTCGCGCACCCCACCCCTAGTCTTTCCGTCACGGGCGCGCTGAGCCACTCTGCGCACGCTCGCGCGGTGACACCGCAGTCACGAGACCCGCTCCCGACCAACAGCCACGCGGCCTGAGCCTGGGGTCGCCTCGACCGCCGACGCCAGCCGTAGAGCGCCTGCGCCGGGGCTGCTTGTTGGGAGGGGACGCGGAGCGCGGGCGGCGCCTGCGCCGTGGGGCGGGGAGGGCGAGTGGAGAAAAAAGAGGGACTCTGGCGGCACGCGGAGGGCCTTCCGAAGGGGAATGTCTGCATTTGGCGCCCCGCGTGGTGGGAGGAATGAGCAGGTCCGGCTATCAAGGTTGCTTATGGATTGGGAGGGAGCCCCTTCGCTGGAGGAGTCCAACAGATAGTTTTTGAGAGGGGACTCCTGAGTCCCTGCTAACTCCAGGAATCTCTGGTTCAGAAGTGGGAGTCAAAAACCTCAGGGTCTGGCTCGACGCCAGTAGCACAACGGTTATGGCGTCAGCCACTTACACCGAGGCTAGTGGGTTCGAACCCGGCCCGGGCCTGCTAAACAACAATGACAACCGCAACAAAAAAATAGCCCGGCGTTGTGGCGGGCGCAACAAAAAAATAGCCCGGCGTTGTGGCGGGCGCCTAGTCCCAGCTACTTGGGAGGCTGAGGCAACACAGAATCGCTTAAGCCCAAGAGTTGGAAGTTGCTGTGAACTGCGATGTCCCAGGATTCTACCGAGGGTGACATAAGTAAGACTCTGTCTTTGAGTTCTTAACGTAATTCGTTTGCTTCCCTGATAGCTGCAGTGTGCTAGAAAGCACCCTGGCCTTCTAGTCAAACAATGTGGGTGGGTTGAGAGCTTGGTTTCATCACTTAGAGATTGTGCAGCCGTAAACAAAGGCTTTCACTTTCTGAGTCTTAGTTTTACAATCTTTGGAGACATTAATAGCTGTTTCATGGAGCTGCTGCGGTGAGGACGAAATGAGATAGTGTTAGGTTGAGCTGTATGAAATTGTCATTTTTGTAGGATGTAAACAAATACCTGCAATTCATACGATTCAAACTCCAATCCGTGTGAAGTAACCAGCAGAATACCTGGGCCTAGAAAGTAGTCCCTAAATGGACGCTATAAAGATGGTTATTATGGTTATCAACCCTAGACATGGCCAGACCTCCTTCATCCTTATCAGTCTGAGGCTTATACATGCCACTCTTTTCCATCAGCACTAATGGGAAAAGGCTTATCTCCTTCCTCACTCTCTAATGGGACATAGCAACCTCAAGGAAAACTTTGGTCCATAAACATGTGTCATGTCTACCTATCCTAGAACTACTGGCCTCAAAATTTTCCCAGTGAAGCTTTTTTTTTTTTTTACATTTGCACATCCTCAGCCTCTTCCTTTCTTGATGCTTGATGTCCCTCTCCACCCATAGCAACCTCAAACTCTTGGGATTAAGTGATTCTCTTGCTCAGCTCACTTGGGAGCCAAGTAGCTGGGACTACAGGCACTGCCACAACGTCTGGCTATTTTTTGTTACAGTTGTCACTGTTAAGCTGGCGTGGGCCAGGTTTGAACCCTCCACCCTTGGTGTATGTGGCTGGCACCATAGCCATTGTGCTATGGGTGCCACTCAGCTTGGTCCACAATACTGTCTCATTACTAGTTTCTTATAGCCGTTGCTTATAATAACGGGGAAGAAGAGGGCTATACCCTTAGTTTCAAAGTGCAGACGTTCAGAATAGTTGGAGAAGGTGACGGCCTTGCTTCCTAAAACAGCTCATTATCAATGACTGTGTAACAGTTTTTGAGAACTATGCACATTTGGGAGTGTGTTTGAATATAAGCATCTTGGGTAAGCACAAGGGGATCTGTCCTCATCAGTGAATTGTTAAACTCTGGTATTCCACAACCTTCAGGATTCCTACTCCCCAACTCCTCCTGTCTCATACCAGCAGCTCTTCTATTCATCATCAGTCTCAGCTAGTTTATCAGGATCTTCTTGGCTTCACTTCTTTTCCTGCCCAGTATAGACCTTTAGGTCTGTGACTTCAGTCATATTTTGTTAATATGCTTGTCTTTATTCTTTAAAATTCATACTCCCGAAGGGTACAGGTGAAACTTACTTAATGCAGAATATAAATGTCTGAACACAATAACTAAGAAAATGCCATGAAGACTATGTTAACCAGTTTGATGAAAATATCTCAAATTGTATATAAAATCAGCACAATGTACCCCATGATTGCATTAATGTACACAGCTATGATTTAATTAAAAAAATTCATACTCCTGGCTTGGCACCCGTAGCTCAGTAGTTAGGGCACTGGCCACATACACCAGGGCTGGTGGGTTCAAACCTGGCCTGGGCCTGCAAAACAATGACAACTACAACAGCAACAAAAATAGCTGGGCATTGTGGGAGCGCCTGTAGTTCCAGCTACTTGGGAGGCTGAGGCAAGAGAATTGTGTAAGCCTGAAAATTTGAGGTTGCTATAAGCTGTGACACCACTGCTCTCTACCAAGGGCGACATACTGAGACTATGTCTCAAAAAAAAAAAAAAAATACTGCTGGATCATTCCAGCTATCTACGTTTGTCTACTCTCCTGTACTAAACCAGGATAAAGGAAGTCACTCAATCTTGCAGATTTCAGCTCCTGGAAGGACACGAATTTAGGTTTGCCCAGCCCATGAGCCCTGTTCTATGGGAATTATATTTTCCATACCCTCACTCCAAATCCAGAGGCCCTAGGGCCATATTTGTCTTGTGTGACCCCTACCACCTGGCTGCAATTTACTCAACTATGAGTGGATTCCTGATTGAAGCTGTGTTAAGCAGATGTTCTTGGCTGAGAATCTGTGATTAGGGCTAAGAGATTTTGTTTCTAATTGAACTAGTTTCTTGCCAGAAGAGATATGGCAAGGAGCCATGGTGCATCCACTTACCACCTACTGTGATGAATGAGAAAAGGAAAAAGACCATCTGGGAACAGAAAATAAAGCAGGAAGAGGCAAAAACCAGAAAAGGTAAGACTACTCTCCAGTTCCTGGCAGCTTCCCAGCTCTGAAGCCCTCTGACCTAAAGGGTCTAGGAGTCACTCTTCATCTAGAATAAATCACTTAAGCTAACTGAAGTTGTACTCAATACAAACTCATAGTCTCCTCAGCTGGGCCCTCAGTGTGCCCAGCAATCCTTCCACATGTTAGCCTCTCCCACCATTCCCCATTCTGTTTCACAGAGAAAATAAAGGCAATGGGGGCAACTGCATCAATTTTCTGTTCTCTGCAAACATTGGATTCTCTCTCGTCCTTTCTATTCAGAAGTGGAGAGGTCTCCCTTCAAATTCAGTGTCAGTCCTTTCACTGTGATCTGTATCTCATTCCCTTCTGCCTCTTTAGGAACTTTGCTCCTTTACTTATCCATCTCCTTCATTTATAGTCAACTTTTTCCTTTCCCCTCCTCTTTGATCTCAGCATATAAATGTGATCGACCTATTTAAAAAATATCCAGTTTTGGCTTGGCGCCCGTAGCACAGTGGTTATGGTGCTAGCCATATACACTGAGGGTGGGTGGGTTTGAACCCAGCCCAGGCCAACTACACAATGACAACTGCAACAAAAAATACCCGGATGTTGTGGTGTGCACCTATAGTCCCAGCTACTTGGGAGGTTGAGGCAAGAGAATCACTTAAGCCCAAGAGTTTGAGGTTGCTTTGAGCTATGACATTACAGGACTCTATTAAGGGTGACATAGTGAGACTGTCTCAAAAAAAAAAAATCAGTTTTAATCCCACATGGTACTGATTTTTCTTGTCTTCAGTCAAGCTTCTAGGAGTAGTCTAGACTCTCTTCCTTCTGCTCACCTTCGATTTATTCCTTAAATCTTATGCCATCTAACCTCTCCCCAAAATTTCTACTAAAAATACTTTCACCAAAGTTACAAATGATTTGCAAACTGCCAAATCCATTGGAAATTTTCAGGCTTAACTTATTTGACCACCTGATGTCATTTGATCAGTCTGTCCCCATAAACCTTTCCTCCATTAGGTTTTATGGTCTAGCGTGCCAGGCGTGTCCAACCTGTGGCCCATGCACCACATGGCATATTATTTGAAGGCAGATTATTTGAGAACTGTTTTGTTTATCTGTGGTGTTGGATGTTTCAAAAAGTATGCACAGAGCTGGGTTTGGTGGCTCATGCATGTAATCCTAACACTCAGTTAGGTTAAGACTGGTGAATCCCTTGAGCTTAGGAGGTCAAGACCAGCCTGAGCAAGAGCGAGACCCTATCTCTACTAAAAGTAGAAAAACTAGCCTGATGTTGTGGCAGGAGCCTGTAGTCCCAGCTATTGAGGAGGCTGAAGCAAGAAGACTACTTGAGCCCACGAGTTTGAGGTTCCGGTAAGGTGGGCTAATGCCATAGCACTCTAGCCTAGGAAACAGTGAGACTCTGTCTCAAAAGAAATAAATAAAGAAAAAAAAATATGCATGGACCTTTTTTTTGCTCATCGGCTTTTGTTACTGTTTGTGTATTTACTGTGTGGCCCAAGACAACTCTTATTTTTCCAATGTGTAGCAAAAAAGAAAAAGGTTGGACACCCCTGTTCTAAATGCTACCCTTCTAGTTTCTTCCTATACTTCATATGGCTCTTTCACAGCATCTTCAATAGATTCCTTTTCCTTCATTCTCTATTTAAGTATAAAAACAGTTCAGTCTACATTCATTTCTCCTCTTATCACTCTTTCCAGTGGACTCCATAGCACCCACACACTTGAAGCAGATCTTGTTCATTTTAGATTTCCCAGAAGCTGAATCTCCTTCCCATTTTTCAAGTCCTGGAGGTAAGCAGAGCCCACCTTCCATGACAGACACTGAAAATGGTGTATCTTTACTTTCCAGAAGGTAAGACATTCCAGGTTAGAGGCATGTGAACTGGCCAAGAAGCTCCCAAAAATGTAGATTCTGGAGTAAATGATTCAAAGGAATAGAAGCATGAAGAATTAATCTCAGTGACAATGGCTGCAGTAGGGTAGGGTCAGTTTTGTCCCATGCGCAAGGGCTATGGTTTGGGTACTGGTGGTGGCAATATCCAATGTCTCATCATGATGACAGCAGCAGTGATCTTGCTGGCTGGTTCTGGCATCTGATTTTGGCCTTTGTTCTGGTAGACCGGCTTCCCACTGTTCTTGCCAGTTTTTCCAAGCTTGGATTTCCTGCCAGGAAATACCATGACTCCCCTAATGCCCTTTCTGTTTAAATCAGCCTGAGTGACACACAGTTGTAACCTGGAACTCCCAAATCTCTATCTCCATCCTATACTTTCTGAGTTTCACATTGCAATTTGGATAACTCCACTTGGATGTTTCACAGATAAACTCATCTTCTCACTCTGTATTTCTTTCCTAGGTTAGTAAATAATACCTACCATACAGCCTGAACCCTGAGAAGGAACCATCTTCGAGTTTTTCTATCCTCACTTAAATGGAACCAGTTTTACCTCATAAACATCTTAAATGTTATCTCTTTAAATATCTTAAATCAGTCTCTCTTGTGGATGGGTCATTACGAAAGTTTTGAGATACACAAAAATCAAGAAATGTTAAGTCCATGCAGAAGGCAACAAATGAAGCCCTCCCAGCAACACTAATAAGCCAAGCAAGTTGAAACTTGTACAGATGAAACAAGAAAGGATGCTGTGGACTGTGTGTCTTAGAAATGAAATAATGGGCACAGACTGCCCCAAAACTTTCATAGTGACCTACATATATCCCTGCTCCTCCCTATCAGAACTATTACATTAGCCTCCTAAATAGACTCTTTATCCTGGTATCACTCCTCCAATCTAGTCTCCACTTAGCTGATTAGGTATCTTTTTAAAACCCAAATCTGATCATGTCACTCCTCCTTTAAAACCCTTCGATGACTCTTCATTACCCCAGAATAAATAAAACTTACACTCTTTCTATGTGTATGACGGCCCCTACTTGACTCTCCCTGCCCCCTCACATGCATGCTATATTCCATCTAGGACAAATTATATGTTCCTATAGGACATGTCTTTATACTTTATAAATACTTAGTGGGGCTGGAAGTCACAATACCATTTCTGCCTCCTGCTTCCTACCACCAGACAGAGATAGACACGTGACCCATTGCACCAGGCCTGACCATCATCCTTCCCAAAGGGATGAGCTCAGGTATGGATTCGTGACCTGAGAAGAACCAATCATAATCTTCCCCTCAAAATTCTCTGGCTTTTGAAGCCAAAGTGCTAAGAGGACACGGTAGTGATGCTACTGGCACCCAACTCCACCCCGCATGTGGAGAAAGTTTGTCTGTGGCAAGGCAGGGAATGAGACCAAGACATAAAGAGAAGCAGAGACCTGAGGAGTGGAATGAGAGAGACCTGGTGACATTTGTCCTAGCCCCTGAATGAAGCCTTGAGCCCTTATAAGGTCAGTAACACAACTATACTTCTCAGTTCCCTTCTTGCTTAAACTGGTTTGTGTTGGTTGCTGTAACTTGCAATTAAATCAATCCTAATACAGACATGGAATGAAGTGTGGAATTAGTGGAAGTGAAGTGAAATGGAGGCTGTAGGGATCTGAGCATGCTCACTTGCAGGGGAAATTGGAAATCTCTATTCTTTTGGTATCAAATCAGCTGATTAAATGATCATCAATTTTATCTTGAGATTCAAGTCATACAGCCATCAAAGTGGAGATTAAAGGGATGCATTGGAAAAAAATGTCAGGGTGTTGGAGCACGTTGACCTCTTCTTGAGATTTTCAATAAGGTCCTATAGTGCAGGGTTCCGCCATGCTGGAAGAATCAAAACCATAAACAGCAGTTCGGAGTTGCGTTTTCTGCCTTCAGCCAGCAATCCAGACTGCCAGGGGTCAGATAATCATGCATCTATAGATTATAAAAGCCAAATTCTTGGGGCAGCACCTGTGGCTCAAGAAGTAGGGCACCGGCCCCATATACCGGAGGTGGTGGGTTCAAACCCGGCCCCAGCCAAAAACTGCAACAACAATAACAAAAAAGCCAAATTCTCTTCCCCAAGTGAGAACAAAGGCACAGAGGTAAAGAATCCAGCAGAAGATAATGGAGTTTAGGGCTTTGGAAGTTCCAGAAAAAAATGATCCTCTAAGCCACAACGGAATACTTCTTTTTCCCTCCAAATTAAATAAGATGTATTTGGCTTGGAATTTAGACAGAGTTGAAGTTCTGGGGCCTTTGGCTGTGAATCCTCTGGTAGAGAGCAGAACATATATAGGGGACAAAACTTATGCACCTTCTTGGATTCCCTAGGCCACATCCTTTTTTTTTTTTAAGAGAGAATTTCACTGTGTCACCATGGCAATCAGCCTAACTCACAGGTTCAAACTCCTAAATTCAAGTAATCCTGCTGCCTCAGCCTCCCAAGGATCTGGGACTGCAGGCACTCAACACAACACCTGACTAACTTTTCTATTTTTAGTAGAGATGGGGTCTTGCTCTTACTCAGGTGGTTTCAAACTCCTGAGCTCAGGCGATACACCTGCCATCAGCCTTGCAAAGTGCTAGGATTACAGGTGTGAGCCACCACGTCCAGCCATACATCCTTCTTTATCTCTCTTGGTGGGCATCCTGCCCATACCAAGTAGCCCTTCCACTTCCACGTCTGTGATAGAAATACCACACTAGCATGCCCATGGGAGCTGAATTTCCTAACAGCCACCTAGGGGCAGATGATGCAACTGAGACATGCAGGGAAACCAGCTTCCTGTGGGGTGCCTCTTAGCCAATGGAAACAGTAAATGAGAGGGGAATAGGTAGATAAATTTCCTCTCAACTCTTCCCTTGGTGAACTGCTCCAAGGTGCAGTTTCCTCTTGCGAACACCATGTGCTCAGCAAACAAGCCTGTTGGATGACCTGCTGTCTCCTTACAGGTCATGTGAAGCAGTGGCCAACACAGTAATGCACTGTCTTGTTTTGCCTCCATCTTTTCTCCCCCTCACTATCCTGGACTGCCACCTCCCAAGAAAAAGTCAGTACTTGCCTCAGAGTCTACTTTATAGAGCAGTGGTTCTCAACCTTCCTAATGCTGCAAACCCTTTAAGTTCCAACAGTTCCTCATGTTGTGATGACCCCGAACCATAAAATTATTTTTGTTGCTACTTCATAACTGTAATTTTGCCAGTTATGAATCGTTATGTAAATATCTGATATGCAGGAAGGTCTTAGGTGACCCTTGTGAAAGTGTCATTCAACCCCCAAAGGGTCACAACCCACAGGTTGAGAACCGCTGTTCTAGAGTACTTGGGTTAAGACATGGAGATACAATCAAAGCCCCCATCCATCCCAACATTGAGTCCTGAGGACACAGCTGATTTTTCCTACTCCAATGCAGGTAAATCCAACCCAGACCACAGGCTTCCTCTTCAGGGCCCAGTGCTGGACCACTGGGTCTGGCCATTTCTGGACTACTCCCCAGGAAGTTGAGGCTCATTCCATGGACTCTCTTTATTATCCTTTGGATTTGCTGCTGATCACCTAAGATGTCCCTTACAACAGTGGTTCTCGGGAACTGTATTAAAGGGCTGTGGCTTTAAGAAGGTTGAGAATCACTGCCTTAGGAAAAGCCGGACCCAGGCTTGCAGCCTGTTCTTCCTTCTGGGTCTCTGTGTTCTTCTTAGTCAGCTAAAGGGGAGGAGGCAAGAACCTTAGAAATTCCAAATCCTGTCTACAGATGGCCAATCAAAAGCTTTGATCAGCTCAGGGTTCTAGCGGACAGAGGACACTTAGTTGCATCTTAAGTCAGAGATGGGGAGAAAAGAGTGGCCCTCTAACCAGTTTGCACTTGGCACTGACTTGGTCACCTCTTTACAGACCTCACCTGGCTCAGGCTACAGTTTGGAAGGGCAGCTGCATGACCTGCTTTGGCTCTTAAATCCCTGAGCCTATAAGGTTTCTTTCTTCCCTGGCTTTACCAAAGAGCGCAGGGCTGTTTAACATAATTGTGGAAATAGACTGGCCATGCAGGAGGCCCAGAGTCCATACATCGCCTCTGGATACCTATTGGATTTGGCTGTGTCAGGATGGAGCAAGTGCAGTCAGGACACAGAGATTACAACTAACAATGGAAAGGATCAAGTGAGATTCTGTGATCTCCATGTTATAGCACCCTGTGCTTCACTCAGTCAGGGCTAAGCCTCCCAGTCTGGTCAGGGCACACAGCAAATCCAGAGTTGCTTCCAAGATCAGAGGTTACCAGTCCCATCTCATATTAAAGGTCCTTTCCCCCTACATCCAGGACACCCAGGTTGGATCCAGGGAGAGAAATTCATTCATTGCAAGGGCTTTGCTGAAGGCTGAGGACTCTGTCCACAGGCCCCAAGCTCTAGAGGTTTTCAGAGTGCCCCTAAATTCCCCTCTGACAGATTTCCCTCCGGAGTCCTTTGGTAATGTGGCTTCAGTTTAGTAACAAGCCATGGCCAGACAGGTAGGAGTAGAGCAAGCTGCAGGCCGTTGGCCACAGAGTGTTTGCCTGCAAGTCCAGTTCTCATCTCTTCAGGGCTGAGGCTAGGAAGCCAGTACCACTCAGGGCTTGTGACTGTCTGGTTGGAGCCAAGGCTACTGGAGCATGAGCCAGCCGAATGCCAAATAGGTGCACTGAGCAGAATAAGGGTGTCTTACCACCATAGACAGGTCATTATGGAAGCCACGAAGCTGAGGGGGAGGGGAATGGTCAAAGTGTTACCTATTGGTAAAAGACAGAAACCACAAGGGCAAGATTGAGACTGGAGGACCAGGACTCCGCAAGATTTTTGCTGAATGTTTCCAGCCCAAAGGGTGCCCAGGAATCAGATAATCATCGCCTCTGGCAAACACAGATCTGGGAATGCTTAATCTCTAAGGCAATCTTTAAACCCAAAACCAAGTCAAAGGGAAGGGGGATGCTTCAATTCCAGAAGGGCCATCCTCTCAGAAAGAACAATGGATAAAGGAGATATTTCCTAGTGGAAAAGGACCAAGAACAATCAGTTTTGTTGACTAAGAAATTCACCCCACCATCCAGAAGTATGTGTTATGTGCTGTAGATTAGTGACCATTTTTTTTCTCCTCTATTCCAAATGGAAGATTAAAAAGAAAAAAAAAATTATTGTCAGGCACAGTGGCACATAACTATAGTCCCAGCTACTTGGGAGGCTGAGGCAGGAGGATTAAGCCCAAGAGTTTGAATCTACCCTGGGCAACATAGCATGACCCCATCTCTAAATTTTGTTTTTAAATTAAAAAAATAAAAAAATGTTATCCAGTGGTGCACACCTATATTCCCAGCTACCCAGGAAGCTAAAGTGAAAGGATAGTTTTAGTCCAGCAGTTCAAGGCCAGGTTGGGTAACATAGTGAGACCTTATCTCTTAAAAAAACTTGTTAAACTATTTCCTTCCCTTTCACGTTAAGTATACATTCAGTATACAGGATATAGGGGCAGGTAAGTTTATCTTTTATCCATAGCTTGCAAAATCATAAGAAGTTACATACAGAACTGATCAAGAATTGCACATAACCCTGGACTGAGGGCTTGGTAAAGCAATTGGATATGATTCTGCTTTATCTCCCATTGGGAAGTGGGTGTGTATGTGTTTGGTTGGGTCTAGGATCATTGCACTGTTAGGCAGTCACAACTGTGAACGTTTGGCACCTGTGGCTCAAAGGAGTAGGGCACCAGCCCCATATACCAGAGGTGGTAGGTTCAAACCCAGCCCCGGCCAAAAACCGCAAAAAAAAAAAAAAGAAAGTATGCAATACTAGCCAATGCAATAAAGGATGAAGTCCAAGACACACATATTATTTATCTGCCCATCACCCCTTCCTTTGGTAACTCATTTACCACCTCCACATAGCCCTGGTGAAGTTGTTGATTATGGTGGCCTACTTTTCCATCCTAGTAGTGGATACATTTCCAAAGCTGGCCAAAGTTTTCCCTAGGATTTTAGAGCTAGAGCTAGTGTGAGGTCAAAATATAGAAGGAACGGGCAGCGCCTGTGGCTCAGTGGGTAGGGCACCAGCCCCATATACGAAGGGTGACAGGTTCAAGCCTGGCCCCGGACAAACTGCAACAAAAAAATAGCTGGGCATTGTGGTGGGCTTCTGTAGTCCCAGCTACTTGGGAGGCTGAGGCAAGAGAATCACCTAGGTCCAGGAGTTGGAGGTTGCTGTGAGCTGTGTGATGCCACAGCACTTTACTGAGGGTGATGGGTGATGAAGTGAGACTTTCTCTAAAAAAAAAAAAAAATATATATATATATATATATACACACACACACACACACACACACACACACACATACACATATAGAAGGAAGCAGAGCCAAGAGACGGAGATTTGAATCCCTAGATCTAGCCATGCTTGAAGGCAGATAGAGCCTTTGATTTATCTATAATATAAGCCAATCAATTCCCTATTGCCTAAACATGTTTGAGTAGGGTTTTTGACACTTGAAACTGAAAAGGTCCATACTAATACATGCATACACAAACAGAGACACAAACACCATGTTGTTTAGACTCATCAAACGTTATACAAGTCTTCCATGATCTTACCAGGGGTCAGTAACTTTTTGCATAAAGAACAAGATAAATACTTTAGGCTTTGTGGGCTACATATGGTCTGTCTCATTTTCTTTTTTGTTTTTTTTGTTTTGTTTTCACAATGTTTTAAAAGTATAAATGTTTAAAAATATAAAAACTATTCTTAATTTGTAGGTTATACAAAAATAGACCACAAGCTAGATTTGGCCCACAAGCCATACTTTGCCAACCCCTGATCTAGATCATGGCAATCCCTGAAGTTTTGGAATCATACAGTCTGCCAGTCCCATTAAAAATAAAAAAATGTTATCCAGTGGTGCACACCTATATATGAAGCAAAATAGTTTAAATGCCATTTTAGTTTAAGTGCCTTGACATATCTTCCTAATGATAAGGTTCAGGAATGAGAAAAGGGTTTTATCTTGTGCCCATTATCTGCCATGTGACAGGCACTGAATAAATGGTAAATCATTATTATTTCTTGGTAATTAAATATTTTTTTTCAAAATGATGCAACTGTTTAACCAGCTTTGTCCAAATGTCCCAGTTCATCCTCCAATATCCTTCCCCTCCTTAATCTCTTTCAAGAAGCCTTTCTCAGACCTCCCTGCCAATAAAGTCTGAATTAGGTACTCTCCTTCTTGCCAGCACAGACCTTTTGTGGCCCTCCACTAGAACTACATTCTCTTTCCCCTTAACTTTGAGTACTTGGAACATGCCTGAGTCTTAATACCCAGCACTTTACTTACCACTAGCACTCAGGGAACACTGCCTGCATGTGAAATCAGTTTGAATGTGCAGGGGCTCTATGTCACTATATGTGCCCAGGGTGGTCAGTCTATGTGTCAGTATTGTGCTGGTGTATCCACACTTTACTTGGTAATGTTATTGCCATATCTAGTTTTCATTCCCATTCCCTCCAAAAACGAGTCATAGACAGAGGAACAGGGGGGAACAAGTTTTCTTAGAAACTGTTATAAAGGAAGAACCCTCCACCCCCACCCACACATCCTTTACTATCTGACATGATATCAGATCAGAGGCCTCCAGTCTCCTCAGCAACATCTGGAAATTAGAGTGACCCCACACCACTGGGCCCTTAGACTAGGTTGATCCATGTCTATGGGATGGAGGGGAAATTATCCTTCCAGGAAAAAATATGTGCAAGGCCCTGCAGGCCCAAGAAAAGCTGACCAAGGCAAGGTGAGTCATGGTGTTCTAGGCTGGATCTTTTGCCCATCTCACAGAAGCAGGCAGGAAGCACCACCATTGATCAGCTTTATATGGCACCCACTGTATACAACAGACAGACAAAGACAAACAGAGCACACACCACTTCTAAGCTGAACACTGCTCACCAACTAGAAGCACCTTGGATAAGCACATGTGACACACTCTTGCATAGGAAAGATGTACTTTTTAAAGGAATGAAGAAGTATTTTGGCAAAACATCTACTTCCCTCCCAAGTCCGGGGTAAAGAGGGACCTCTAATTCTGAAACTTCTATGTATTGAAAATTATCCCCTTCTCGATGGCAGTATATACAATAGCAAACCTTCCAAGTCTGTTGTCATAGCCCTCTACATGTACCCTGAATCTACTTTACAGGTGGGCAAACTTAGACTAAGAGACAGAAGGTGACCTGGAGCAGGGGGACGCTGGGGCAGGCTCATGGGAGGGGGAAACTGAAAGTGAATCTGCTCAGCCAAAGGCAGGGCTTCTGTCTATCCGGGCAGGGAAGGGAAAGGCTCAGGTGGCCACAGCTTCCTCTTTCTTCCTGGTGGGGAAGCAGTGGTTTCACAAGAAAGGCAGTCCAGAAGGAAAGGGAGGCTCTCACCCCTGCTGGCTGGGGGTTTCTCAGGATGGCCACAGCCAGGGCAGACCTGAGCTCCTCCTGGGACCTTTTCAGGTTGCTCACTGAGTTTGGAGATTATGGGATTGTGGCTTCACTGCTTCCACAACTCTCTCGTCACCTGCATATGAGCCTAGACTTCAAGTCCTTAATTATTTTTAAAAGGGCAAGAGTGGTTTAAGAGGGAATGAGACACAGAAAAATCTTTCCACAGCCTCCCTCTGCCTAGGCTGGGGCTATTAAGGGTCTGCTTCACCCTGTCTCCTAGAAATATTTAAAGGCAGCTTTTATGAGACTCTATACTGTCTTTTTTGTTTCTCTTGGGTTTTTGTTTGTTTGTTTTAATTTATATATATATATATTCTTAAAAAAAAAAAAAAAGCAATAGTCCTTTGGTCCCTAAACTCTAAGGAATGATATGATTTCGAAAGAAGTAAATCTGGGCTTCCCTTGTGGTGAAGCCCTTGGCACCCCCAACGCCCTCTGCTGGTTCCCCCTAGATAGTCAATCCTCAGCCAGGCCTAGTCGCCCTGCCAGCCTGAGCTCTAGGCTGCAGGCACAGAACAACCCACTTGATAAAAACAATCCTTAAGAGTGGTCTGAGCCCCAGGCACCAGCCTTGGGTCCGATCCACCTCCGTCCGCAGCTGCTCCTTCAGGAAGGGCTGCTCAAGCGTTTCTGTGCTTTTCCTTTCCTTTCTTCTCACTCTTCAGTATCTGTTGTTGGGTATTAATTGATAAAGAGAAAAGAAAGAAAGAAAAGGCAAAAATTACTCTGGAGAGTAAGACAAAAAGAGCAGCTTGCCCAGACAGTGACATCTTGAATGAGCGGCTAGACCTCTCTTCCCAAGGAGTGGAGCTGCAGCAGGGCCAAGGCAACAGCCTGGTCTACTGAAGCCAGACCCTGGGCCCTGGGCAGATGACTCTAGCCCCAAATCCCTTCCAGAGGCTTTCCTTCCTGACCTTTCTGGGGACAGCAAATTTCCAGCAGATGCAAAGGGCATCCTACAGTCCTGAAAAAAACACAGAACCCAACATCCATCAGGCCCTGCAGATCCTATTTCTTAAGCTCGTTTTGTTTTCTCTCCACATCTCCACATTCACTGCCTTTATCTCAGCCCTTATATATTGTCCCTTCTTAAACTCCCTAATGGTTCTTTATTATCTTCAGGATAAAATCTGAACTCATGGACTTTAAGGCTCTTCACAAGCTTCCCCCAAACTACTACATTCTCTAGCCCTCTCACATATAAGTTCTCTACTCCCATGGCCCCTGTGCCTATGGAGTAGAACTGGTTGAATTTCACTGCAATTGTCTTTCCTAGACCAGGAGGACAGGAATGTTGTCTAATTTATATCAGTCCTTGGATTGAAGGAAAAGCACAAAGTCTCCATCCTAGCTCCTGGAATCCTCCTACATCCCAAAATGAGTGTCAAGGCTAAGGTTGGGCTCTCATGACTGAGGCCCCATGTGCCTGGGGTTCAGCAGGGACTCACCTTTCTGTGGCTGGTCAGTGAGAGCAGATCAGTAAGGCCGGTTGGCATCCTTGGGCCGCTTTAGCTGGACCTTGAGCCTCTTCATGCCAATCTGAAAGCCATTCATGGCCTGAATAGCAGTCTGGGCACTGGTTGGATTGTCAAAACTAACAAACCCTGGAGGGTGTGGGCAGAGAGGTTAGCTAAGAACTCTGCCTGGCAGATTCTCCTTGCTCTCTGTCCAGCTCACTCTTCTCTCATCCCCATCAGGCTAGTTCCATCCTGAGGGAGGTAGATAGACTAATCTCTCAGTGGGGTGTCCCATCTCAATCCAGGGGAAAATATGCAAACACAACCATCCCTGGGAGCTCATCAAGACCACTGAAGATGAAAGGAGCCCAGAGGTGCCCAAACATGGAAAACCAGCACTGAGAATGGGGGAGTGGGGAGGCCTAAATCCTTTAGCTGGGGGCTAAATCCTTTGAACTCCAGATGGGCAGCTTAGATTAGGGAAACTGGCTTTCTTGCCCTGCTGGAATGAAACTAGTTTTCCCCTCCCCCTTTCTAAACACATGATCGGTTTGTTACCCAGCCTTTCCTTCTATCCAATCTTCCTGAGGACCTGGAATTCTTTTAATGCTATTTTTTGGCAACTTTACATTTTGCATATATGCTTTGTGTTAAAAATCAATAAAAGGTTTCTGAGAAGTCAGAAAGTCACTGCATTAACTCAATCTGCTGCCATGCGTGTGAGTCAATGTGCGCCTCTCCAGGCTCTCAAACTTTATACATTAAATTCATGTAAGGTGTCATGATTTTTCCCCAGTCAACTCCCAACCCAGGTCGGGGTCTGAGGTGAACCCCAACTATATCAAACATATATCCCTCTATTGTTCTGTACAAAGGACACACGTTCGTAGGCAAGTGTCCTGGGGATTCCTAAAGGTGTGATTCTTGGAAGGACAGGCAGCAACTCTGAGTGTGTATGTGTGTGTGGGGGGAGTGTCAGTGTGTTGACTGGGGTGTTTCCCTGTCTTTCTCTGAAATATGTTGGCTATCTCCTTCCACAGCTTCCATTCTGGTCCTCAGAACTGCAGTTAGAGTTAGAGGGCAACTCTAGCCCCAGATCCAGACTCCTGCTCTGGCCAGACTCCAAAGCCCTGATCTAGCTGAACACAGTCCAGACACCTGGTCTTCCTGTTTGAACCTGAAATAAGGCTTGTTCTTTGCCTATGCTTAGTCCCATCACTGGTCTGTGATTCCGCTGACTGCCATACATTCAATCTCTGGAAATCATTGCCTTATGGAGGGACAATCTTAAGATCTACAGAGAATCCTTTAGTTAGAAGTGGGAGAGGCCGAAGGGCAGAGCTTAGCTCACCAAAACACTTGCTCTGGTTGGTGGCTCTATCCACAAAGACTTTGGCAGAGACAACAGCTCCAAAGGGCAGGAATGTTTGTATGAGTTCTGCATCACCAAACTCCTGGGGCAGGTGATAGATGAAGAGGTTACAGCCTTCGGGGCCTGCAGGAACAGTAGCAGGCTGGTTCAGAGGAAGGACCCTGAGTCCAGCCCCACCAGGCCCTGATCTCCAAACCCCAGTCCCTCACCTTCTCTTTGCTGCTGGGGCAGGGCTGAAGGCTGCTGGGGAAAAGCTGTGCTCACTGGGGCATAGGCCGATGGATAGGCTGCTGGAGACAGAGGTGGGAGTGGGCAGTGACAATCAGGAGCCATGCCCCAAGCAGGGCCCCGTCTGACTGGCCACTTTTGACCAATTCAGCCCAATCTGGTAGTAACCTCACCCCAAGAGAGGTCGTTCTGGGGAGTGGTTGAAATGGAAGGGTAGACTCTCAGAACAGAGGCTAAGCCCCCACAAATCTTCCTATTCCTTCCTGGGGCCCTTCAACCCTGCCCCATCTCCCTCTGCCTCCCCAGGCCCCGCAGCGCCCAATGAAACCTGCATAGTGGTGCATCCCAGCGTAGGCCTGCTGCAGGGGGTCAGCCACGCCGGGGCTCTGGGCTGGGGAGAGAGGGGCGCAAGGCCCACAATGAAGGAGGGCGGGCAGGGTGGGGCAGGGTGAGACAGGAGCTCAGGGAATGTGAGAGGCAGCAGGGAAAAGAGGGAATCCTTTCCCAGGGACCCTGGGCACTGCCCTCCACCCCCGGCTCCCCACTCCATTTTGGGGCGATTGGGGAAGAGCGGGGAGGGGGTGAAGAAGGTGGGGGTGGAGTGAGGAGTGGGATGGAGTGGGGGAGGGGTGGAGTAGGGTAGAGTGGGAGGGCCCACCTGGGTAAGGGGAGAGGCCATTATTGTAGAGTGTGTCAGAGCCCGGCTGCCCGTTGGCCTGAGGGGTCAGGGGCCCGAATCCATTGACCCCAATGGGCGCCGGAAGACCTGGAAGCGCGCCAGGGCCGCCGCCAGCCGGGGAGTTGGCTGCTGGTGGCGAAAGAGGTCAGAAGGTCAGGCCGTGGCACACCCAGCCCCTCCCAGACGCCCCGCATCCCCCAGTGCCCAGCGGTACCTGCTGCCGGCAACAGAGGCGCGGCCACGAGGCTGAACGCCGCCACGTGCTGCATCTGGGCCGCCACCGCCGCCACCGGGCCTAGGCCTGGGCCCTGTGCCGCGGCCAGCAGGGCTGCCTGGTGCTGTAGGATCTTTGGGAGGGAAGACGGACAGGTGTGGAGGGCTAAGTGGCAGGCGCCTGCCCGGGCTCTGGACCCTGTCCCACCTGCCCGCACACACTGGTGCCCCGCACCTACCGCTGTGGTGTAGGCGCCGCAGGCCCCGAGCGGCAGTGGTGCGGGGTGGAAGGCGCCCAGCTGGCCCGCCATCTGCTGCATCCGCCGCAGGGCGCGCTCCCGGTCGGTATCCGCCAGCTTGACCACAAGGCTGGACGAGGCGCCCTGGGCAGGGCAAGGGAGGCTGTGGCTAACGGCCTTGTCCCTGTTAGCCACAGCCCTGCCTTCAGCCCTGGGCTTAGCGCCTTCCCCATCAGGCCCTTTTAGGGGCACCGAGCGCACGTGGGGAGCAGCCCGTCCCCGCCCCACTGGCGTCACCCTCGGCCCAGGCACCTGCCCTCACCGCCATGGTCCGGCTGCCGTGCAGACCCTGGATGGCCGCCTGAGCTTCCCCTTGACTCCCGAACTTCACAAAGGCACAGCCTGGGGCAGGATAGAGGGATCGCGTGGCTCAGGCCACAGAGGCTAAAGGGTCATGTGGCTCAGAGTGAGAAAGGGCTACCAGATAATCTCAGGGGCAGCTTAGGTCACCTTTACTGGTGCCATCTGGGCTCCGCAGGACAGTGCACTCCTCGATATGGCCAAAAGGCTGGAACAGGCGTCTGACGTCCTCTTCACCCTGCTGTTTGCCCAGCATCCCCACAAACAGCTTTCGGTCCTCTGGGAACAAAGCCAGGAATGACCTGGGGAACACCAAGCCTTCCCAGACTCCCAGAGTGGCCTGAGGAGCTCAGGAAGGTTGCCCTGGGCAACCAAGTAGGGGGCAGTAAGACAGCCCAGGTCTCGGAGGGGCAGGATGACCTACAGATCTGTGGGGAGAGAACTTAGCTCAGATTTCCATCAGGAAAACCTGGGTCCTGGGAAACCCACAAGGCTCATTGCCACTCTTGTGGGGAGTGATGCAGTTTCAGTATGTTTGGTGGGGAAAATCCCTACACATGCATCATTTTGTGTTTGACCTTCCTGTTCTCAGAGTTTGGGAAATGCTGCTTCAGACCATTTCTGCCATATTAAGACAGCAGGTGCTCAGAGAAGGCCTTTGTATTCAGACTTGGTCCAGGGAAGAGAAGTACATCCATGCTGGACAGCCAGGTAGGAGTAGCTAGAATCAATGCCCCAACTCACTCATATCAAGGAGGGTTCTGAGTTTAAAAACAGTACATAAATCAGTTCTTTCATCCTACTGCCTCATCCGCAGTGAATGATGAATCCTGACCCCCTGCACCAAATCCACCCATGCTTGGGTGTCCCTCCCAAAGGCCCACAGAGAGCAGGAAACTTGGGTTCCTGCACTTTCAATATTAGCACGTCTTCCACTATACTTGCTGAATGCCTACCCTTTTCCTTAACTCTGACCTCCACCATTCCACCCCATCTGCAAGCTTCCAGGTAACTTCTGAACCCTGCTGCCTCCTCTCTGACTTCCCCTGTCCTGCCCAGTCTCTCAAGTGTTCATGCTATGAGAGAACAAGTTTTGCCCATAGACCTGGATTGCCACAAGAGAACAAGTCTGAGCCCTCCCAATATCCACTCTTTCAATGGGACTGGCAGAGATGCAGAAAATGAGCTGTAAGCTTGGCCTGCGTCCCCTGAAGAAATCTAGAAAGCTGGTGCAGGAAAACAGAGATTTTCTCCACATCCAGCAAGTTAGACCTCAGGAGCATTATCAAGGGGCCTAGGATAGAGAGGCCCACCCAACAGAGCTTTCTGTTAAAGTCTGGTTTCTCTCTGCATCAGGGTAGGTCTCTGAATTTGGGATGGGGCTTGACCATGCAAGTTGGGAGAGAAGGGTGGGTAGGAATCTGGTTTCAAGCTTCCTCTTCAGATACTGCAGCTCTCTCAAATTCCTCTACTCCTTGACAAGTTTGGCTAGGCAGATTGGGGCAGGGGAGACAAGGACATAAAATATGCAAAAACTTTTGTGCATCAAAGGACACAATCAACAAAGTGGAAAAGCAACCTATGGAATGACAGAAAGTATTTGCAAATAACATATCTGGTAAGAGGTTACTATCCAAAATATATAAAGAACTCTTAACAAGTAAACAATAACAAAGACAAGAGCCTGGGTGGCCGTGAAAAGGAAGAACAGACTGAACTTAACAGTGCAGAGGTTTCCAGTAAGGCTATGTGTGTACCCATATTTCATCTGGATGGTTTAGGGTTCAGCCCTGGGGATCCTGAAGTGTCTATCTGTCTGTCTGTTAATGCTGTGTCTGTGTGGAGGGCAGGGCTGCAGTTTGTGTGTGGCCCACAGAATGTGTTTTAGCAGAATCTTGCTCTTTGTCCAGAGAAGTACTTCTCAGTGATCCTGGGAGAGAGAATGGGTAAGTACTTGTGGCTAAAGTTCTGGAGGAGTTGAGAAAGTCTTACCACCAACTTTCTGTGGTGGGAGTATAATACTCCAACGAGTGTGCTCTGCTTCTGGGGAAAGCCACAGAACAGTGCCCTTAAAACAAATTACTGGTTTCCTAACCTTTTGTAAAATCAGTGGAATATATTGTTCTGACAAAAATATTAGCGTGAAGCTTAAAGTATAAGAGAAAAGCAAACTGCTTTGACTAAAGCCAGAAAATGGGGTAGGGAGGCTGGAATTCCTCCTGTTTGATCCTCCCCTAGTACTCTCTGGGGTGGGGAGTTTCTAAGGAAAGCCCTTTGAAACTACTGAGCTAAAAGATAAGAGAATAAGAGTTTCAGATGGTGTATGAGTTTCAGATGATGGGATCTGAGATCTTCCTACTTAGGAACCAAAAACTAGAAAGGTCATCTACATCTCTTGATCAATTTGATGTTTGATAGTTTTGCCTTGACACTGGAGGCCAGGCCCATTTTGGTCTAAGAATCAGACCCCAGAAGACTGTGTCATTGTTCTGAGCTATGTCACTACAGTCCACCCAGGTATCTGAAGAAGGCCTGGGAGAGGTGGAAGAAGATCCTAGGGCCACCACAGTCCCATAGGGGCTGCCCTAATTTCTAGTGCAGTTGTGCCCTTAGGCTTTATAATGCACTAATTTTTAGTGCAGTTGTGCCCTTGGGTAGGGTCCACAAGATGGTGATGGTATCCAGATAAGATGTCATGCCATGTGGACCAGCATCCAGGTAGCCTTATGTAGGAGAAAAGAGATCACAAGCTGAGATGGAGCTCCCAAGACTGAAAAGAGGTTTGTATGGACGGTGGTGATCGGATCCTTCTGCTCTCTTCTTGCTTTCTTTCTACTGAGCGTGGTCAGTTCAAACTCATGTCATGGCCTATGAAACTATTTGATCCTTCTTTTACAGGGAAAACTGAGCTGAGAATTTCCATTTCCATGCCATAGGGCACTAAGCCTATGGCTCTGGACTGCTGGGGTATACAGAATTTGAAATTGAAATCAGCATTCGTTATGGGCTGGGCTCTATGCCACCTGCTTCCCCAGGTATCACCTTGAATCCTAGTATCCTCTTTGCCACTTTACAGGGATCTTGATGGTGTTTGACAGGAGGAAGATGTGGGTCACATAACCCTGAGCCTTGGGTGACCCAGAAATAGGTTTCTTAACAGAGCTGATCAAGAGAAGTACAGACCAGACCTCCAAGAGTACCCCTAAAGCCCACAGCCCTGAAGATTCTGAGAGCTGATCAATGATCATTATCTCCCCAGAGGGAGATCATGATAGGACACAGCCCAGAAAATTCATTTTCCTCTAGGCAAAACTATCAGTCTGGTAAAAAGAGGATGCTACAAGAGGCAGAGAAGAAACATCTAACTAAAACCATCCCATGTGTAGTGGGTAGGTCCCTGGAAACATGAGAATATCAAACATGAAGGCTCAGCATTCCTGTAGTAGAGCAAATTGGAAGACAGCATCAGTATGAAGTTGAGACATGGTTGGAAAGCCACGTGGTTGAATGGTGCAAGTCTTTTCAATAGCATCAAAAAGAGTACAATACTTAGGAATGAACTTGACCGAGGAGGCAAAAGACGTGTACACTGACTGAAAACTATAAAAAGTTGCTGAAAGAAATTTTAAAAGACTTAAATAAATGGAAAGACATTCTGTGTTCATGGATTGGAAGACTTAATATTTTTAAGATGTCAAGACTACTTAAAGTGATCTACAGGTTTAATGTAATCTGTATCAAAATTCCAATGGCATTTTTCACAGAAATAGAAAATCCCAATCAAAAATTCATGGACCCAGCACTCTGGGAGGCTGAGGTGGGCGGATTGCCTGAGCTTACGAGTTCACGAACAGCCTGAGCTAGAGCAAGACCCTGCCTCTAAAAAAATAGCTCGGCGCTGTGGTGGGTGACTATCATCCCAGCTACTAGGGAGGCAGAGGCAAGAGAATTGCTTGAGCCCAGGAGACCGAGGAGCTATGAGCTATGACACCAGGGCACTCTACCAGGGGCAACAAAGTAAGACTATGTCCCAAAATAAAATAAAAGTCATATGGACTCTCAAGGGAACTTGAATAGCCAACAATCTTGGAAAAAAAAAGAACAATTCCCTGATTTCAAAATTTACCACAAAATTACAATAATCAAAACTGTGGTACTAGCATAAACACAAACACATAGACCACTGGGATAGAATAGAAGTCCCAGAAATAAACCCATACATACACAGTCAAATGATTTTCAACAAATGAGGCTGGGAATACTCATTCACATGCAAAATAATGAAGTTAGACACTTACCTTACAGCATATACAAAAACTGAACTGAAAATGGATCAAAGCCCTAAATGTAAGAGCTACAACTAAAGCACTCTTTTTTTTTTTTTTAGACAGGATCTCAAAACAGAGCTAGAGTATAGTGGCATCATCATACTTCACTGCAACCTCAAACTCCCTGGCTCAAGTGATCTTCCTACCTATGCATCCCCAAACTGGGACTACTGGTGTGTGCCACCATGCCTGGTTAATTGTTCTGTTTGTTTGTAGAGATAAGGTCTCATTATGTTGCTCAGGTCTTAAGTGATCTTCCTGCCTTGGCCTCCCAAAGTGCTAGGATAGAGGCATGAGCCTCTCCTCATCTAAAACTGTAGCACTCTCAGAAGAAAACTTGGGGAGGACTTCATGACTGGATTTCATGATTTCTTGGATATGAGACCAAAGGCACATGTACCAAAAGTAAAACCAGGGCTGGGTACGGTGACTCACACCTGTAATCCTAGCACTCTAGGAGGCTGAGGTGGATGGATTGTTTGAGCTCAGGCATTCAAGACCAACCTGAGCAAGAGTCAGACCCTGTCTCTATTAAAAATAGGAAAAAAAAAAAAAACCTAGCTGGCCATAGTGGTGCAGACCCATGGTCTCAACTACTGGGGAGGCTGAGGCAAGAGGATTGCTGAAGCCCAAGAGTTTGAGGTTGTTATAAGCTGTGATGAGGACATAGCACTCTACCCAGGGTGACAGAGTGAGACTCTGTCTCAAAAAAAACAAAAGTAAAAATAAAATGAACTGGACTACATCAAAATTTAAAATTTCAATGAGGATTCATTGAAAGGTACAAAAAAATTACACTTTTTTATATCAAAGGATACAATCAATAGAGTGGAAAAAACCCTATGGAATAGAAGAAAATATTTGCAAATAATATATCTGAAAGAAAAGTTAATATCCAAAATATATAAGGAACTCCTGCAACTAAACAATAACCAAAAATCCACCCTGATTTAATAACAAGCAAAGGAATTGTATAGGCATTTCCCCAAAGATATACAAATGGGTAACAAGTATATGGGGCAGTGACTGTGGCTCACTGGGTAGGGCGCCAGCCCCATATACCGAAGGTGGTGGGTTTAGAACCCAGCCCCAGCCAAACTGCAACCAAAAGTTGTAGTGGGCACCTGTAGTCCCAGCTACTCCGGAGGCTGAGGCAAGAGAATCGCCTAAGCCCAAGAGCTGGAGGTTGCTGTGAGCTGTGATGCCACCGCACTCTACCAAGGGCAACAAAGTGAGACTCTGTCTCTTAAAAAAAAAAAAAAAAAAGAAGTTGGAACCATTGTGTAGTGTTGTTGGGAATGTAAAATGGTATAGCAGCTATAGAAGACAATATGGTTGATCCTCAAAAAATTAAAAATAGAATTACCATACGACCTAGCAATACCTTTCCTGGGAATATATCCAAAAGCACTAAAAGCACATTTTAAAAAATCATTTATTATTTTAGTTGTAATTGATGAGTAATAATTTTATATTTATGGGGTACAATGTGATGTTTTGATATATGTATACTTTGTGGAATGATTAAATCAAGCTAGTAACTTATTCATTACCTCACCTACTTAATTATTATTTTTTTTTTACTATTCATTTTTTTCTGGTGAGAATGATTTAACTCTAACATTGAAACGTGCAATGCATTATTTACAGCTATGGTTACCAGGCTGTGCAATAGATCACTAAAACTTAACCTTCCTGTTTAACCGAAGCTTTGTATCCTTGGACTTACATCTCCTCTTTCTCTTACCTTTCGCCTGTTGCCCCTAACCTCTGATAAGACTACTCTGCTTTTGTGAGTTCCAGTTTTTTTTTTTCTCTTGAGACAAAGTTTCAGTATGTCACCCTCAGAAGAGTGCTGTGTCATCACAGCTCACAGCAACCTCAAGTTCCTGGACTTAAGCGATTCTCTTGCCTCAGCCTCCCAGTAGTTTGGACTACAGACACCCACCACAATGCCTGGCTATTTTTTTTTTTTTGAGACAGAGCCTCAAGCTGTCACCCTGGATAGAGCAGTGTGGCATCACAGCTCTCAGCAACCTCCAATTCCTGGCTCAAGCGAGTCTCCTGCCTCCGCCTCCCAAGTAGCTGGGACTACAGGCGCCCGCCACAACGCCCGGCCATTTTTGGGTTGCGGCCGACATTGTTGTTTGGTGGCCCAGGCTGGATTCGAACCGCCAGGTCAGGTGTGCATGGCTGGCTCTTTAGCCCGTTGAGCCCCAGGCGCCAAGCCACGCTTCAGGATCTTGATCCCACTAGTTTAAAATTTCCATTGAA
>CAUYON010019851.1:0-91143 GCA_963573935.1 Arctocebus calabarensis | reverse complement strand
GTGCCTGTGGCTCAACGGGTACACGTGAGCTGGCGGGTTCGAATCCAGCTGGGCCCGCCAAACAACAATGACGGCTGCAACCAAAAAATGGCTGGGCGTTGTGGCGGGCGCCTGTAGTCCCAGCTACTTGGGAGGCGGAGGTAAGAGACTCGCTTGAGCCCAGGAATTGGAGGTTGCTGTGAGTTGTGATGCCACGGCACTCTACCCAGGGCAACAGCTTGAGGCTCTGTCTCAAAAAAAAAAAAAAAAAAAAGCAGAGAGCTTATAACACTTAGAAAGCACTTATGCAAGCATTATATCATTTGAGACTCACATGAGCCCCATTTTCCTTAGAGGAAGCTAAGAATCTCAGAGGTTAAAGGAACGTGTCTATAAGTGGCAGAGTCAGAACTTGAACCTGGAGCTTCTAATTCCAGGTCTAGCACACCTTCCAATGTACCGCGCTGCTCAACTTGAGAGCAGCAAGGAGGCTGTGGCAGGAAAGAATCCAGAGGAGATATAGACTCAGGGGAGGAAGAGACATGAAAAGATGATTTTGGCCAGCTGCGCACAGCTTTGCCCAGAATCAAGTCTCACTCGGGCTCCCGCCCAGGGGAGCATTCCCACACCAGCCTGTGGAGTGCTGCTCAGAGACACTCACTCAGACGCCCACAACTTCCCACAGGCATGAACATGCTATGAGAGTCCACGCTGTCTAGGGCAAGTTCCCAAATTTGATGGTAATATTTGGGAAAATCCCAACCTGTCTCCAGAGACTGCTATTTTAACTGTGCCTGTGATATACAGACTTGAAGGGCTTGTCAGGATTTGTGAAGAAGACAAAAGAGCAGCTCTATGCCCCCTGCTCAAAGTTACCTCCTCTCATTTGTCACAAGTTGAAGAATTCCTGGAGTTCACAAGCTTCTCTTTGGGAAACAAATATGCAAGGTGGGTTTTAACATCCCTTTAAAAAAAAAACTTGATGGCTCGGCGCCTGTGGCTCAAGCGGTTAAGGCGCCAGGCACGTACACCTGAGCTGGTGGGTTCGAATCCAGCCTGGACCCGCCAAACAACAATGATGGCTGCAACCAAAAAAATGACTGGGCGTTGTGGCGAGCACCTGTAGTCCCAGCTACTTAGGAGGTGGAGGCAGGAGACTCGCTTGAGCCCAGGAATTGGAGGTTGCTGTGAGCGGTGATGCTACCGCACTCTATCCAGGGTGACAGCTTGAGGCTCTGTCTCAAAAAAAAATAAAAAAAATTGCTTTGCCAGGAACAGTGGCTGAGGTAGGAGGGTCACCTGAGACCAGGAGTCCCCGTTGGTGGGAGTTGGAGGGATTGCCCTAATCACAGAATTCACCTAATCACAGAATTCACCACAAAAGATGTTATAAAGCTGGGCCTGGTGCCTCACGCCTGTAATCCTGGCACTCTAGGAGGCCGAGGCAAGTGGACTACTTGAGCTCATGAGTTCGAGACCAGCCTGAGCAAAAGTGAGACCTCTGTCTCTACTAAAAATACAAAAAACTGGGCAGCGCCTGTGGCTCATCGAGTAGGGCACCAGCCCCATATACCAAAGGTGGGGGGGTTCAAACCCAGCCTTGGCCGAACTGCAAACAGGAAAGTAGCCGGGCATTGTGGCGGGCGCCTGTGGTCCCAGCTACTCGGGAGGCTGAGGCAAGAGAATCACCTAAGCCCAGGAGCTGGAGGTTGCTGTGTGTGTGCTCAGGAGGCTGAGGCAAGAGAATCACCTAAGCTCAGGAGCTGGAGGTTGCTGTGAGCTGTGTGACGCCACAGCACTTTACCGAGGGTGATAAAGTGAGACTCTGTCTCAATAAATAAATAAATAAATAAAATTTAAAAATAAATAAAAATACAAAAAACTGAGGCAAGAGGATCACTTGAACCCAAGAGTTAGAGGTTGCTTTGAGGTATGATGACGCCATTGCATGCTACCCAGGGCGACAGATAGCTTGAGACTTTGTTTCAAAAAGAAAAAAAAATGTTAAAATGTGTGATCCCAGGTTTTACTCTGCAAAAGGTCAAGGCAAAGCACTTAACTCTCTGAGAAACAGATTATCTCCCTGTTGCACACGTCATTGAATTATTAGGGTCAGGGAACAGAGGGTGGGCCTCAGGCCTCCAAAAGAAGCTTAAAGAAACATAACCACCTGTACACATTTTTCTGAATTTGCAGCTACCAATCCTAATTTTCATCCGTTATCCAGCCTGTGCATGGGCTGGTTTTGACTTCTTTATTCTCTGAGTGAAGCCTACTCTTATTGGGCTTGCCTATTTTGTTGGAGCAAGACGTCTCCCTACATTGGATTAAAAATATCCCAACTTTGGGGCAGTGCCCATAGCTCAGTGGGTAGGGCACTGGCCACATACACCACGTCTGCTGGGTTCAAACCCACCTTGGGCCTGGTAAACAACGACAGCTGCAACACAACAGCAGCAAAAATAGCCAGAAGAGCAGAGAGAGGGAAGGAGCGAGGGGGGTGGGTCTTGGTGTGTGCCACACCTTTTGGGGCAAAACACGATTGTAAGAGGGATTTTACCTAACAAATGCAATCAGTGTAACCTGGTTTCTTGTACCCTCAATGAATCCTCAACAATAAAAAAAAAATAGCCAGGCATTGTGGCGGGTGCCTACAGTCCCAGCTACTTGGGAAGCTGAGGCAAGAGAATTGATTAAGCCCAAGAGTTTGAGGTTGCTGTGAGTTGTGACGCCATGGCACTCTACCCAGGACGACAGCTTGAGACTCAGTCTCAAAAAAAAAAAAGTATCCCAACTTCTTCCTCTAGAGTAAATACAGTAAATCTGAGTGAGTGACAGCTGTCAACACTTTGAAGCCAGTTGCCATGCTCACCCATCCCCTCTGCAGGTCTCCCTCTGGAAAGCTATGAACCACCCCACCCACCCCCGCCAACACCCAAGAAGAACTTTGAGACTACTTTGTGATTTTGTCCCTACTCAATCCAAAAAGCAGTAAAGCAGACCCTTGAGTGACCCCTCTGCCCCAGCATCCACTCAGCCTTACCTTTTCAACACCAGTGACTTTCCACATCACATCTCAATGAAATCTGCAGGCTTCCCTGGCCACAGGAGCTGCTCTGCCCATCTTCATGTTCCAGGAGCTGCCCCTCACCTCCCTTCTTTAGGTAGGCTGTCTTCAGGGTCTCTTAGGAACCTTCAAAGGAAATATCCTTTACAAGCCCAAGGTCATTCCTCTTTCCAAGGGAGAGTCCCAAACAGATTCCAAGGTTCCCCTAAGTCCCCTTGTGGGAAAAGAGGTGGCAAAGGAGCCTGCCATCAGTGATTCAGGGTGACTTTCAACTTTGTAGAGCCTCTGTCACTTTTGAAAAGAACATATCAATTTAACCTGTAAGTATTTTCCCTTGAAAGTATTTTTGTTTGGGTTTGGGGGGTGGGGGGGGTTGCTTGAAACAGAGCCTTATTCTGTTACCCTAGATAGAGTGCCCTACAGTCATCACAGCAACCTCAAACTCTTGGGCTCAAGGGGTCCTCCTGCCTCAGCCTCCTGAGTAGCTGGGACTACAGGCACCCAACACAATGCCCAGCTAATTTTTCTAATTTTAGTAGAAACAGGGTCTCACTTTTCCTCAGGCTGGTCTCGAATTCTGGAGCTCCAGGGATCCTCCCATCTCAGCCTCCCAGGTGCTCAGATTACAGGCATGAGTTGCAGCACCTGGCCATTTTCCCTTGAAAGTATATCTCACCATCAACCCCTTTTCTCCACCTCCATTGCTCCCACCTTGTTCAGGCCTCTGGAGTCTGTTGATGTCTATGGTCTCCTCCCCACGCCCATGGCCTCTTTTTGCCCACCTCCAACCCATCCTCCACACAGCAAACAGGTGATCCTTATAAAACATAATCGGCCCCAAATCACATCTCTAAGAAAACTCTTTAACATCTTCCCTTTGATCTTAAATAAAACCCAAATGTCTTGCCTTAACACTCAATGGTCTTTGGTGATTCTGAGGTCATTGATTTTCTAAGAGTGATCCCCCCAATTGCTATCCCTCACCTACCACCCTCCAGCCACACTGGCATCCTTTCTGGTTCTGGAACCTCTACACTGCTTTTTCCTCTGCAGAGTTAGTTGCTTTTTCCCCAGTTCTGCCTGTGATGAGTTCAGCTCATTCTTCAAGTATCAGCTGAAGTCTTCCCTGACCACCCTATTTACATAGGTCCTCTCACTCCAACATTTTCTATGTCAACACCCATTTGTTTCACTTATAACACTTCAAAGTTAAAACTAATCCTTCCTCTTCCCACTTCACTGTAAGCTTCCTAAATACAGGAACTTATTTTAGGTTTGGAATAAAACTGATGTTCAGTAAATGTTTATGAATGGTGGGACATAATGCAGCACATATATTCATTAATTCAGTTACTGTTATTTCATCATCCTCTTGCTGCCTACAGACAGGACAACAAGGTCTACCTTTGTATTTCTCTACCACTATTTACTTTATCCCTTAGGGTTCTATTCTCTCAAGACATATTACAAAGTTTTAACAATTGAGTGGAATTATTCTTAGCTTGTCCTCTAGAGAACAGAGAAGGCTTATAATTGAACTTCTGCCTTAATTACCTGAACAACTTGGAGAGGAAATCTAAAGTTAGGATCCTGTGAGCTCCTCACACTGAAAGGCCTTTTCCCTGCCAACAGAATAATCATCAGATGACTGAAGGCAAGAGCCCAAGGAGTACAGAGGGGCTCTCTTTCCTCACCCCTTCACTGGAGGAAGGGAAAGAAACTTGGCCATTAAGAAGGAACACTGAGACGCCAATCTGGATTCTCTCCCTGAACACATTCCTGAATACTGACTCCATGAATAACTTCAGCTCAAAATTTCCCTCTGTGTGAGGTGTCCCTTCCTCTAGAGGTCCATGTGGGATCTTTGGTAGAAAACGTCCCATGATCCTCAGAAATAGACACTATACTCAGTGGGGGTTTTGGTTGTTTTCGAGACAAGGTCTCACTCTGTTGCCTGGCTGGAGTGCAGTGGCATCATCATAGCTGTGTCCTTGGGGTCTCCTTGAGAAGACCTCTGTTCTCTTAGATCTCACTTTTCCCAGATATCCTCTCTCAGTTGGGAGGTGTAATTTCAAACTCCACCTCCGCAGACAGCATTGACCAGCATCAAAATGGTGATGCTGCGAGCCAAGTTATCTATCATTTCCTACAGCGGCCCCATAATCAGTCAAGCAACAATTATTTATTGAGTACTTGCCATATGCCTAACATTCATTCACTCATTAGTTCAAAAAAACTTTATGTTGCCAGGACCTGTAGTAGCAGCTAAAGTGCAAAACTAATTAAAATAGCTCATTTTCACAAAAAGACCATCAATACATACCAGGGAAGTACAATCTGAGCTAAATCACATGGTCCTAGCAATCCATGTTTGTAGACAGTAGAGCTCAGAATTGGCTGAAGTTGTATAAAAACAAAAGACAAAAACCAAAAAAATTCTGAAAGGAAGTGCCTGAATTGAGCCAGGAAAGAGAAGTAAATAATAGATGAGCTAAAGAAAGGAGGGACGGCACCCCTGCCTGTGGGAACAGCTTTGGCAAAGGCCAGAGGCTGAAATAGGCTCCAAGTGCTTTGGGAACAGCGAGGAAATGGAAAGGACAAAGCAGGCTCTTCATTAGCTCCACAAACCAGTTTCTAAAGGCGGGGTAAAATTTTGTTCAGATATTGTGTGTGAGTTATGAGTCTTTAAATTGCGGTGCCTTATAATTAAACCATTGTGTCTGGTCATTGTTAGATAGCTGCTGAGAAAAACCAGTAACCCCATGCTAATGTATAACTTCTTTGTTTTATGCAAAATAGTCCGATCCAGTCCAAAAGAGAGCCTCTATTCAAGTGGTAATGAATACCTCCCTCTGGCTGGACCAGAGAAACTGGAGGGCTTTAGGCTCACAGGCAGGAAGAAGAGAAAGGGCTTCCAAGGAGTCAAACTGAACGGAAAGATAAACCACCAGGAAATGCTTTTGTCTACAAAATAAAACTTGGAACAGATAAAGAAAAATTAAAGAATGAGGAAGGGAAACCCAGAAATATATTTTATTCATTTTCTTAATTTAAAATATAGTCAAAGAAAAAAATATATATATAGTCAAAGACAAAATATTTGACACTAATGGTTGGTCAATTGCCAATGTTGTTTATTTTGGTCATCTGAGCAAAGAGGGTGAAGAGGCTCCGCCCCCATAGCAGAGTGGTTATGGCGTCGGCCACATGCACTGAGGCTGGCAGGTTTGAACCCAGCCCCAGACAGCTAAACAAAAATGACAACTGCAACCTTGGTTGCCGGAGGTTGTGGCGGGTGCCTGTAGTCCCAGCTAATTGGGAGGCTGAGGCCAGAGAATCGCTTAAACCCAAGAGCTGGAGGTTGCTGTGAGCTGATACCACAGCACTGTACTGAGGGTGACATAGTGAGACTCTGTCTCAAAAAAAGATTTTAAAAATTAAAAATAAATAAATAAAAAAGAGGATGAAGAGAAGCCTGAGGAGTAATGAGTGATGATTAGAGATGAGTGAGATAAACAGTGAGATTCAGTGCTCTCTATTCCTAAACTGAAGAATCTCCTAGTGAAAGGTTTAAGTGTAGAGACAGGGAGAGGGTGCTCAAGAAGAGGCCAGTCCAGGGATAAGGAAAGGCTTTATGGCTCGGCGCCTGTGGCTAAGGCACCAGCCACGTACACCTGAGCTGGTGGGTTCGAATCCAGCCCGGGCCCGCCCAACAACAATGATGGCTGCAACCAAAAAATAGCCAGGCATTGTGGTGGGCGCCTGTAGTCCCAGCTACTTGGGAGGCGGAGGCAGGAGACTCGCTTGAGCCCAGGAGTTGGAGGTTGCTGTGAGCTGTGATGCCAGGGCACTCTATCCAGGGTGACAGCTTGAGGCTCTGTCTCAAAAAAAAAAAAAAAGAAAGAAAACAAAAGTAAAGGGACAGGAATAGCCTTGGAATAGCTCTTCTGGGTGATAGTGAGGGGGGGAAGAAAAGGTTTACATGCACCCTACATTCACCCTCTCTTCTTCCTCCATGCTTACCCACATGGTTTAGCGACGTTTATTTATGAAGACTGCAAGACACAACTCAAATGCTAACTCTTCCAGGAAGCTGTCCCTGATTACCAAGTTCAGAATGTTTGTTTAGTGAGCATTTACTGAGAATTTCCTTTATCAGACACTATCTAAAAGTGACTAAAACACAGCCCCTACCCTAATAGAATTTATTATTGAATGGGAGAAATTGCCAGGCAAACAAATTATTACAGTACAGAATTTAGTCTAGATGCCCTGAAGTCTCTTTCAAGTTGAAAAGCTTTCTGTTCAAGGCTTCCAGTTTCTGAAACTTCCGATTTCTTTTCACGGGCTGGGAAGGATGGCTGTGAGTAGTTCCTATGTATTAACTCCTGAATTGGCCTGGGCCCCCAAGTGTAGGCCTTCATACACTGGGCAGCGAGCTGTCCTCAGTGGAAGGTTTTATGGAGGAGGCCAATGCTTGAGTGTGTGGCCAGTTGGCTAAGTTGGTGCTAAGGCTGAGATTAACACTCTCTCCCTACAGACCTGTTAGCTTTTCTGACATCCTCAGTGCTCCAGGAATACCAAGCCTATCTGGCTGTCCCTCAGCAATACGTGCCAGTGAGCACACAGGGGACTTGAGCAGCATTGGTCTGGAAGGGAGGAGACCCAAGTTCTAATCCCAGCACTAACTCTGCTCATAGCATGGCCAGGGACAAATTATTTTCTCTCCCTGGGCCTCAGTTTGCAAAGTCAGCAGATGGTGCTGTGCGGCCTCTGCCAGCTTTGACATCCTACCATTGCGATGAGACCATTCTGCCATTGCCCTAAGGGGTCAAGGGAAGCCACCTCCCGAAGGGCTTCTCTCTTGGTTATAAGTTGTACTAGCACAGGGCCAGGCACACAGCGGGTTTGTTGTTGAACAAATACAATTGCTTGTGGAAAGCCTTCTTCAGGTGCCAGATGCTGTAGAGTGAGAAAAGCACCTAAGATCCTGTTCTGCCTTCCAGAAGCTTCCAATTTTCTCAGAAAGACAAGACAAACACACACACACATAACCAATAACAACCTAGAACCTTCAGCAAAAGGGGTAGGAGGTAGAGATGATAGGGGTGGGAGTGAGAGGGCGGCTCTTTGGGTAAATTCCAAAGGTCCCGGCTGATCTTCTGAGAATTTGCCCTTTTATGAGGCATGTGGCAAGCCCTGCCGCCTTATTTCATTCCAAGACACTGTATTTTTTCCCAGTTGGTTTCTGACAGGGTATAAACACCAGAGCTTCTGAATTTCCTTGGGAATGGGGAGAAGATTGGAAAACAGCCAAGTGCCCTATCTGTTTTTTTCCTCAAGTCCCCTGGCTGCCTACCTTGGCAGAGGAGAGGGGTCACCTAGTATAAGCCCAGACTGGTTTTAGGCAACTTTAACCTCAAGAAAAAGGCCCAAACACTATAACCCTTCTTAAATCCCACTCCTAGGGGTGAGAGAAAGTGGAAAAAAATTCTTGTGAAGAGAACCCTTGAACAAGGCGCACATTTTCACGCCATTTCTGTCCAGTGTGGGCTGTCAGTGTCTACTCAGCAGGTGGCAGGTGTGCTTATTGGCATGAAGTGACCACCCTTCTGAGTCCTCAGCCCATCTGGGGCTGATGAGAGCTTTATCTGCCCATAACTGAGCCCACGATGGATTTGGGTGGTGTACTTTTTGGTTTATACGGAGCTGGCCTTTTCCATATATCATCCTGTGCCGATCTGTCTTTTTTGCACGTTTGGGCTAACTGTCTCTATATGTGTGTCTGGTTTGGCATGTGGGTCCTGACCTGTGAGCAGGGCGAGGCTGCCTCAGACAAGTGCAGAGAGTTGCCACCCATTCTGCCAGGCTCTAGGGCTGGACCACAAGCCTCCTCTCTCTGTGGAGAAGCACCAGCTGGGTTCTCTGTCTTGTGTTTCATGGGCCATGAGGAGGCATTCTTAGAACAGATACTGCCTGGCAACCCACTTAGAGCAGTGTCTCATTAGGACAGCTTCCAGATAAGGAGTCCTCTAGGCCTTGAACTTTCTGGTCTCACTACCTTCAACCCCCCTCCCATCCCTTCATCATCCTAGAGACCATCTTGCTTCCCCTGGGAGCCCCTGCTCACCAGGCTTGTGAGGGGTATATAGTTCACTGGTTGGATTTATGTCAAATAGTTCAGTTTGACAGCAAGAAATCTCATTTGAAGAGACTGTTAGAAATTTTAGAGTTCTTTTAACTCTGTTACCTCTATTAATTCCCCTGATATCCTATGAAATAGGAATTATTGTCCCCACTTTAAAGAAGAGGAGCTAAGGCTCAGAGAAGTCAGATTGCAGGTAAGAGGTAAAGCCATGACAGTATCCTGGCATCGTGACTCCAAGTTCACTGCTCTGTCTAAAGTATTACCCTCCCCACAACAACACTGCTGTAGCCTAGTGGCTCTGCAAGCCCTTTTCTGTAAATTCCATCAGGGTGCTTTTCCAGAGGCTCTCCTATCTCCCTGAAGCCACCTCAAGCTTATTTCTGAACCTTCGCTGGAAGATGAGTCAGAGGGGAAGCAGGGTGAGCAGAGGAATGGAGCCCAGTATGGGGACAAGTGCAGCGCTGCACAGGGAACTGCTGGCCCTGACTTTGTCAGCCACCTCGGCAGGTCTTTGGTCTTGGAAAAGCTCTATCTTTGGAGGAGCTTGTGCCCAGTAGCTGATTTCTGGCTGTAATCTTGTGAGGGCGCCAGTCCTTATCAGGCAGTGACTGTTCATGACCCTAAGCCAGGCTCAGGACAAAATGAGACAGTTTGTGGGACAGGCAGGCCTCTGCCTCGTCATCGCCAATAACACACCTTCCCCTCGGCCCACACTCTGGTGCCCCAACCTTGCCAAAACTGTGCATGTCACAAGGTGTGTGCCAGCCTTTACTGCCTTCTGAGCCCGAGAGTCCCCTTTTTGCCCACTAGACTAGCTATACAGCTTTAGCAAATTCTGGAACCTTTCCAGTCCTTTGTTTCCCTGGCTGATAAATGAGTCGGCATCCATTTATATTAATTCAACCTACAATTTGGTGAGCCCCCAGTAGAGATTCAGAAATGTAATCAGACAGTCTCAGCCCTCTGGGTGTTCACAGTCCAGCAAGGGAGACAGATGTGTGAACAGATGCTCGTGATGCAGGAGGAACGTCAACAAAGGGCTTTCCAGCTCGTGTCCACCATAGCCCTTAAAAGCTGTTGAGAGAAGGAGGAGGTAGGGACCAGCGTTTCATTCCTTAGAAGTCACAGAAAAAGACAGGGTGAGTTGGATGACCTTGAGCAAGTGACATGACTTCTCTAAGCCTCAATTTCCTGAACTGTCAAATGGGCTGATAAAACCTATGTTACAGTTATTGTAAGAATGATAATGAAGTCAGGCATTGAACCAGTGCCTTACACATTGCAGGTCACAAGAGGGCAAAGGAGCCACAAAAATATTGTACTTCGGGGGAAACAAAGTCACAAGGACAGTTCAATATGACAGCGACTGATATTCCTAGTGCCAGTAAACACCTGACCCGTTTGGGGGCCTTGACCTGGTACCCCGAGGCTGAGACCCTCTACTACCCCTGAGCTGTTCTTGGGGTACACAGAACCCCAACCTGCATCCAGCCCAGGACCTCGGTCACAGTAGTGCTCTGCAGCCCTGGCACTGTTGTTACCCCAGAGCACCTGGAGCCAGCTGAAGGCGGCCTCCCTCGGGCCCATCACTGCCTCCACTTTTAGCTTGCATCCTTTTCAGCCTGTTTCTTTTTCTCATCAAGTTGACTCAGGCAGACTTCCTTCAGGGAGCGTCATCCTAGTCAAGTCTGATTCCACTGAAGTCCCAAAGCCTTGTGCGTGCTCTGTAACTTCAAAGCAGCGATTTCTTCCAGGGTGGGGAAGGATATTCCCCTCTGGCCTAATGTGCTGCATCTACTCTCCAGGGCTCATTTATAATATGTCCTTGGTCAAGGCACCTAATTTTTCAGGACTAGCTCTTCTAACCCCTCTCTCAGAATTGCTGTTTTCTGTCTGCTGGCTCTGACCAGAGGTCTGGCCCCTTTTCCCAGCTATAACAGTCTCAGCAGTGACCCAAAGGAGGGGGTTCCTTGGCCGTCGCTTCTCTAGACCTGCCTCAGACTCAGAAGCAGAGGGAGTCAGCTTCCCAGGGAGTTGGGTTTTCCTGGGGAGCGTCCACTCCCCAGGGCTGCACCTCTCCCGACTTCTCTGAGAAAAGCCTTTCTGGCTTTTGGAACTAACGACCTTTCATAGAGACTGTAACAAAGGGAGAAAAAGCAGCTTTTGGTTCTCCTTTCTTCTCAGAAATCCACCAATCCCAGTGTGGTCAGGAACACGCAGCACCGTGTTCTGAGCCGGTGAGGGGTGCCTGCAAAGGCGCCATCCCACCTGGCCGCTGCGGCCACCTGCCAGACTGAAGGCTGTCTCCAGACCCCCACCCCAGGGAGCCCTCTCTGCTGGCCCCCTCTCTGGACTTGTGCAGATACAGGGCTTGTCGGCTCTCCTTTCGCGCCTGAAGCTCCAGAGGCCCTGCCCCAGTGGCGCTGCTCTGGACCAAGGCCTTGCTAAACTCTCAGCTCCCTGGTTTGCAAAGCAAACTTCAGCCTTTTACTATTTACCTTGGCAAGTCCAGGACCGGATTGATGATCTGTAAAGTGGATTTGTTATTTGGTTGTTTGCTTTGGCAGCTCTTGAAAGCGCTCTGCTGATTGTACTCCCAGATGTCATTGCATACATTACCCTGCTCTATAACGGGGCTTTGAACACTTTAATTTGAACTACAAATACTATTAAGCTTTTTGCACCTCTTCTGCCTTTAGTTCTGGGATATTAAATATGAGAGCAGACAGCCTGCATTTCTTCAGGCTTCTTTCCCATTGTCTTTGTCAGCCTCCTCCTATAGAGGGCTTTAAGCTTCCCTCCTCTTTCTCTGTGAGTCTCTAGAAACCTTACCCACCTATGCTTACCCCGAGCCCAGCGACCCTGCCAGCAGCCTTGCCAACTTCTACGTAACAGGTAATCTGACTTCCCAGTTTGGAAGGTGCATCGTGTTCATTCCAAGCCTGACTTCCCCGGTCACAAGCCTTTGTAGTTTGAACAAGCACTCCATTCCATTCATCTATGAGGATTTTCTGTATCCATTTTTTGTTTGTTTGTTGTAACGTTACTGGCAACATTCTTTTGGGCAAGCTAGATTTGGGGGGCATGAATTTATCAAGTCATTTTGCCCAGAGAGGACAAGGGTCTTGCCTGAGGTTCCATAAAAAAGGCGGCAGCAGCACTTTATACTCCCTGAGCTCAGAGCCCGGTGTTGCTGCCCTGGCTCCCCTGCTCACACTTCATTTACACTCGCCTCACCTGAGCAGCATGGAGACGTGGCCATGTCTGTTAAGGGAGGCAGTTGCAGGTTCATGCACCTCTGGGGGGTTATTGGTGCGCTGGCCATCCTGGCTGATGGGAGGGCATATGAGACAGTCTTCTCCAAGGTAATTGCTTCTTCCTGTTGTAAATAAACCATTAGCTGGGGTCCTCACCTCAGGAAGCAATTTAAGGCCCAAGGGAGCAGCCCAAGAAGTCAGCGTGCAGCCTCCTGGACAGAGGCTCGGCTTTGCCCGCAGCCCTGGGTCTTCCCCGTGGATCGGCAACGTGCTTCCAAGAGCCTGACGGGCTTCCCTCGGCCCTGACTGGCCAAACTCTGGGTGAGCTGTCTCTGTTTCTGGGACTCTCCAAAGAAAAGGACAATTTCTAGTACACTTAAACTGAGTGTTGGTAGAATTGTTTTTATTGCCGTTGTTTTTTCTTTTTTCTTTTTGCTCTCACTCCTTAAAGTCATTTCTTTTTTGGTCCACTCCCTTTCCTCTGGCCTTAAAACATCCCCAAGGCTCTTAGCTTTTCACAAGGCTTCAGAGACAGAGAAGAAAGTCTTTCTGGTATCAGCAATCTGTGGCATGCCCACGAATACTTCCATTAATCCTTGCTTATACCAGGCCTGCAAGGGAGATAGCTGCACCCCATTCTACAGTTGAGGAAACGAGGGCTCAGAGAGGTGAAGTATCTTGTCTGCTATTGCCCAGCTGTGGGAGGATGGAGATTTAGCGGCCGGCTCTGTCTGTGCTGCCTCCTCCTGCTCGTCAGGTCTGAGTTCTGACTTAGTACCCCTTCTCTGTTGGAAGCACCTCCGAGGGAGGTTGGCACCCTTCGTGTTCTATCTCGGAGACTAGTACTGGGGCCAGCCTATTTGAAGTGCCCAATAAATGTTTGTCGGATGAATAACCATAAATCCACTCAAGTGTCTCTGATTTTAAATAACCGTGTCTTCCCTGTGGCCAGTCTCCTTCGGGGGTGGGAAGGGGGAGGGTGAACACTTTCAACTTTGAAATATTTCAGTCGAAGAAGTTAATTCACTTTGTGAGTTTACTTTAGGAGTAGAGATTATTGCAGTATTTTTGGCCACCACTCTCAAATTCTTCTAAACCTTTACTATAATAAGTAAATTGAGCAGATTAAGGACATACTTAACTGCCAAATGGTGTTCTAAACTGTGTAAAGTTACCCAGAGTAGCTTTTTTTTTTTTTCCTTATATAAAAGATTGTGTGGGTTCTGTGAACTTCTCTGCTTTTTTTAGCTCTTCCTGTTTTATTGTGTTTGAAGTATCTTTGTGGTGACCTGTTGGGATTGGATTCTTCCATATGGAAGTGTTTCTTTAACTTTTTAATCATTTCTTTGGGGAAGTGGAAGGTTAGGGGTAGCAGATGTTTCTCTGGCATTGCTTGCTGAGTGGAGGTAGAGGCTTTTGGAGCTGTGAGTCAGGCTAAACCCAGCCTGGAAGGAGAAGGCCCATCCCGGGGCTAGGAGGCCACCCGTCACCACTGGATCTGGCAGACCAGGCCTGTGTGGGAATAGTAGCTCCTTCTGTCCTCATCCTGACTAATGCCTTTTCCATTTCCCAGGAAGAATACATTTTCCCTTGAGACACTGAGAGTTATTTTTTTCAGTGTCCCAAGGCAAATCCTTATCAGTCCTCAAATGGGAGGCCTGTCTGGGGCCCCAACCCCTTCCCTCCAAAAGGGTAAAATTACAATAAAACAAACCCTTGTTTCTTTCCTTTGTAGCAGTCACGTCCTTCTTCACACCTCATTTCTCAGTGAGCCAAAGTTTAACATCTTGGTTTTAGGAAAAAAGTTGCAAAAACCCATCTGATTCTCCCATTTTCCTACGTTGTGTTGGACTCTATTACTCAAGCAGTGATGATGTGCGACCTTCTGAGAAGCTGTCCCATGGAGGTCACAGCAGTTCGTGGTTGGCAGTCATCTTCCACAGCTCCCAGCCTGACACAGATTCTGACAGTGGCAGTTGTCCCTTGCCCTCAGTCTGTCTTACTACCCGCAGTGTCCACCGGTTTCTCATCCCCAGGTCACCTATGAAAAGCCAATGAAGAAAGAGGTTTGGTTCAGGGAGTGAGAGCCCTAGGCACTGGCTCACTTTGGACCCAGCAGGTAAGGACACAAAGGAAGAAGGGAGGGCGGAGCCTGATAGAGCTCAAACTAGGACTTCCCTGGCCAGTCTCATCCTTTCTTGGCTAGACAAAGACTGTGTATAAAAATTGGGAATCCCACCATTTGAGGCTTGAGATGAGTTAGAAGAGTCAGTAAAAGAGACTGAGAAGTAAGAACCAGAAAGATGGGAGGAGAGCCAGGTGAGTGTTTTCTAAATGCCAAGTAAACTTGAGAGGAATCAAGTATGTCACATGCACACTTGACCTGCTGATGGAAGAGGTCAGATGGCAGCTGAGAAATGACTGTGGGATTTAATCATGTGGAGGTCATTAACTTTGGAAGAGCAGTTTCAGTAGAGAGGTAGGGGCAGAACCTGATTGGAGTGGGTTCAGAGGTAGAAAGGGAGGAAAGCAGTTGTAGACAGCAAGTCCAGACATCTCTTTCAAGGAATTTTGATTAAGGGAGGGGGGAAAAACAGGGACAGTAACTAGAGGAGGAAATGGGGTCAAGAAGGTCTTTCTTTCTTTTTTTTTTTAAATGAAAGAAACACTAGCATAATTATGGCAAGGGGGTGGCGTCTAGTGCATAGATGGAGGGATTGGCCTTGGTGGAAGGAAGGGAGGCAGGTTGTGTGTGCCCAGATGCAGACGGGTGGGTGGATGCAGTGATGGGATTTTAAATCCTCTTCTAATTGCTTCTGTTTTCTGGATAAAGTAGTAATCTAAGCCCTCCGCTAAAAGTGAGAATGGTAGAGAAGGTATTGGAAGTTTCAGGATTGAGGAGATACCATGAAGTAATCATCTAGGAGAGTAAAGGAGTGAAAGGACTCAAGAAATATGATTAGCAGGCAAGGAGAGCAAAGGGAAAGAAGGATGCAGAAGTTATGTGTGCGGGGATTGACTGTAATAATTGAACACGTGGAGAGGCGCCGTGAAAAGCAGGCAGAATTAATGGATTATGGCCCCTGGCAAGGCTGAACGCTAGTTGGAGATGGGTTACTAGAGGCAGAGGACCAGAAAGGTAGGAGGGGGGAGTCAGTGTGTGGTAGCTGAAATTGAGATTGGGATGGAATTTGCAGTTATTGGTCATTCTGTCAAAGGAATGGCTGTGGCAGTGAGCAGCAGAGGTGAAGGACAGGAGCACTGAGAGCAAGGAGGGCCAGGACCAGAGCGGCCAGGTTGTCAGGGGGTCGTGCGTGTGACTTATGACAGGTTAGCGCTGTGATACTTACAGGGTGGCAGTGAACCAGGAGCTATAATGCTAAAGAATAAGTAGTGTGTGAGGGCAGCGCCTGTGGCTCATCGAGTAGGGCGCTGGCCCCATATACCAAAAGTGGCGGGTTCAAACCTGGCCTCAGCTGAACTGCAAAGCAGAAAAATAGCCGGGCATTGTTGCGGGCACCTGTAGTCCCAGCTACTCTGGAGGCTGAGGCAGGAGAATCGCCTAAGCCCAGGAGTTGGAGGTTGCTGTGAGCTGTGTGACGCCATGGCACTCCACCGAGGGCAATAAAGTGAGACTCTGTCTCTACAAAAAAAAAAAAGAATAAGTAGTGTGATCTGGCTGAAGGGCTGGAGGCAGGCACAGGGACCAGACTAGACCAAGAAGGGGGAGTGGGCGGCATAATCTCAGGACATGAGAGTCATGAAATGAGGAAAAGTCAGCATCTGTGAGGAGCAGGAGGACATCAGCTCCACCGCAGGGTCCAGGGGTTGGAGGAGAGAGACCAGCCACCACGAGAGAGGACTCTTGGCAGGCAGTGTCCTCAGAGGAGAGCCTAGCAATCCTTAAAACACATCACTCTATTTCAACAACCTGGCAAGTTGGAAGGCAGATATCATTATCCTCGTATATACATAAGGACACAGAAGCTCACGGAGGTGAAGTCTTAGTGTAGCAACACTCAGCTGGTTGGTGATGGATCCAGGTCTTCTGACTCCAAGTCCAGTGCTCCTTCCACAGCATCGTACTCCCTCCTTTAGGAGCCCAGCTCATTTGAAGTTGCAACTGAAAAGCACACTTGATCCCAAGTCACAACTATGGTTATCATGCTTCTTCCACACCATGAGATTCAGCTCCCAAAGATAGGTCCAGGGAAGTGGCCATCATTTGGTCTGTTTTCTGTGATACCCCAAATATCTTAAACCAAGAGCCAACAGGACACAACTGGACATTCCCCGTCAGGGATGATTTGGATAATAATTCTTGAATGGAAAAATGTGGCATTTTAGTTTTAAGGAATTTAAGTATGTAAGAACATTCATAGGCCACAGCTTTGTAGCAACAGTTGACAGAAACATGATAATGAGATGTAGACAGGCAATTGGCTATGGTGGAATCATGAACTTAGGGCAGCAGTTTAGGGCTTGGTTCTTAAGAATGTTGTTTCCTTCTTGATTATCAGGCAGTGTTTGGGGCAGTTGGGCAATCTAGGACTCTCCTACCTTCCTCACTGGGCCAGCTACTTCCTCACTGGGTCAGCTACTTCCTCATCAAGGCAACTACTTCTTCACTGGGCCAGCTACTTCCTCACTGGGCCGGCTACTTCCTCATTAAGCCAACTACTTCCTCACTGGGTCAGCTGCTTCCTCATTAAGCCAACTACTTTCTCACTGGGCTAGCTACTTCCTCGCTGGCAGGCTATTTCCTCACTGGGTCAGCTACTTCCTCATTAAGCCAACTACTTCCTCACTGGGCGGCTACTTCCTCACTGGGCCAGCTATTTCCTCACTGAGCCAGCTACTTCCTCACTGGGCCTGCTACTTATATGGGTAGAGAGAGAGCCCAAGCATGCGGTGGCCTCAGTGGCTTATTCACTCAGCAGGCATGTGTCAGTCACCTCTTACAGTGCTGGGCATCTAGAGATGAACACCCCACTACAGAAACAAATGCAGGAATGGCCATGGATTTCTATTCATGTACTATGTGAAGAGATTTCTCTTGGGAGGAGAGAAAACTTCTCAGCTACATTATCCTATTTTCACAGCCCACTAAGCCACTAAAGAGGGTCAATTCATGGAGAGTTGACACCAATTCTCTGTCATCATCTCTGCCATGGTCCTTCATGAGTACATTGGCCTAAGCTGTTGACACACAGAGTGAGGATGGTATGTTTCTAAAAATGCCACCGAACAAGCCCTTCCCAGTGAGTCCTCTGCTGTGTAAGGTCCAGGGATGGCCTGTGAGTGGGGGAAAAGTGCAGAGGTCTGCGTCCTGCTGTCTGTCCACCAGTGGTTTTAGCCAGACATGCTGACCTGGACACGAGCAGAGATCTGGTCATGTAGCAACAAGAAGGGCCTCAGAATCACCTGGTGAGCTTTGTAAAGATGCAGATGCCCAGACTCCAGTCTTTGCCCACAAATCCTAATTATGGTCTGGGGTGGGCCTCGCACCTCCCCTAATTTGGAAGTTCACGAGTTGATGTGTAGCGCAGGGGAGGAAGTACAAGCACAGGTTTGTGCCAAAGGACGAGACGGCAGGATAACGAGTATCCCACTGCCATCCCTGCCCCATCTGAGTGTGATCAGATGTCTCTCCCGACAGATTCCCTTCTCAATATTATCCTCCAGGAACTTGTGATTATCCTCCGTCTAAGTCAAAAGCAGCTTAATTCCTCTAAAAACAGTGCCAGTTGGGCATGTTGCCTGGAAAGAGAGAAGCAAATCTGTGTCAGCATCTTTGCTCAGTTCAGCTGTGTGGCCTCCATGGGGCGCCCTCTCTGTGCAGACGGCCTGTTCCCCTTTCGCTTCCTGTCACAAGAGTCCAGGGCTTGGTTTGGTGCCTGGCTGGTGAAGTCAAGTCGTTCCAGCAGGACCCGGAGCCTGGCCGGATGCAGGCCTGGGCACAGTTCGCCAGATGCGATGTGGTTGGCAAAAAAAGCCCTAGGTGGGCTAGGACAGGCAGGAGTCAGGAATGGGATCCCAGAGCAGACAGGAGGGCCAGGAGGGTGACGAGCAGGCTGAAGAGGCAGCAGGGAGAGCCCAGCACACAGGGCGAAGGGGCCACACAGAGGCGAAACACGTGAACACTCTTCACTGAGAGGCCACTGAGTTTACCTGCCTGAATCACTCTTTGATATTAAATCCCTTCATCGTAAAGGATCTACCTCCTCCTCCTACCTCCTCCTGACAGGGGCTTCTCCTTTGTCCGAGATGTGGCCTCTCATCCGACCCTGCGTGGAGGGCTGGAGTCGCTGCATCTGGAAACCTGCAGGGGTTGTGACTCCAGGTCTTCTTTCTTCGGTGGGATTCTTTTCTCTCGTGCATCATATTACTGTCCTGTTGACATCTAAGATCCTTGATTCTCTGGGACCAATACAGAGACACTAAATAAAATGGTCCTGCGTTTTAGAACAAGGCCAATGATATCTCTGCTCTTGGGGGCTTATATTCTGGAAGAGGAAACAGGCAGACCAGCGATAACCACAGCGTGCGTTATGTGCTGAGAGGTGGCCTCAGGAGCACCTGACCTGATCTGAAGGAGGATTAGAGAAGGCTTTCCAGAAGAAGTCTGTTTAAGCGCCAATCAGGGGGTAAGCAAGGCAGCATGTTGGAGGAACGGAAGGAGGTTCATTCTGGTCAAAAGGAGGGGAGTGGGGAGAGGTGAGGTCATCAAGGAGTTGAGATGCCTCCTAGCCCCTTGTTTGCCACCGTGGAGGGGTATTTTCTGGTTACTGCATGACTCTCACATCTCTCAGGAAAAATAGCTGCTCTGTCCCTTCTCATTTGGAGGAGACACAGCGTAATCTGGATTATAAACCATCCGCCTGGGGCAGGGGCTCGCCTGCTGTAATCATCTTCTTCTGCCTTAGGACGCCACTCAGCCTCACATGGCACCAGCTAGCTGATGAAGAACAGAAGTGACAAGGGCAAAATCAAAAATGCTCCAGAATGTATTCAGTGGGAAACTAAAGACAGAAGAGCTGTTCTCTTGTTCCGCTGACACTCCCAGCCCTGCTTTCCCTCATCAGAGGAGACTGCTCTGCTCTGCCTACATGACTGGCTGGGCGATTCTTTAGGGGCTGTGTTTTATGCTTGCCATTCCCCACACTGGGTCACTTTTAAGATGCCTAGACTTCTGAATCTTTAAAAGAAAGAACTAGAAAGGAAATCCCAAAGGCAGTTAGTTGGCAGGTCATCTGCTGAGAATGAGGAGAGAGTTGTGACAGGTCTGGGGAGCTGGGGAGAAATACAGGAGGGAACTGACTAGGAACCAATAGAAAAAGAAAGAAAGAACTAACTAAAGGTGGAGAAGCAGGGAAGGCCTGGCTGATAAATTTGTCATGGTGCCAGTTGACGTAAGTGTGGGATTTTCTACAGCTCTGCTCAGCAGTCCAAGAGCAGGAGAGAGAAATTAGATGATTGGAGGGATCCTCCTGGATGGACTCAGCAAAGCAGGAGGGGCTGGCAGACTGGGCAGAGCAGTGATGTGGGGACTTGGAGATCAGCAGATCCATGAGCCCTGAACACTGGGATGGTCGGTGAAGGAATCACCAGGAGGAAGCCAAGGTCTTGGCATCACAGTGAGGGCTCTGCAGGAGCTGACAGGCTCAATGAAGTCAAATAGCATGATTAGTAAGAATAAGAAAGTGAGGAATAGGAAGTTCCATGATGAAAATAGGGGCTTTCTAAGCTTCAAATACTGGAAGTGCCAACTGCAGACAATGTCAAGCTCCAGGCGAGTGAATTGCTAGAGTGAAGGTGAAAGTCATTGGTGTGGGGGGTGAATTTCAAGGCCAACGTTGTTGGCTGGGTCATGATTTGGCAGGACTAGTTGAGGCGGTGACCGTGGTATAGGTACCATAATCCTTGTTGAGGTCAAGGGACTGATTTAGAAGGTCTGCGGAGTCCAGTGGTGAAGATGAGGAGCCCTGAAAGATCATTCCTACAGAGGAGGTGAAATCATTCACAAAGAGCATTTGTATTCCCTTGGAGAAGGAAGTACTTCCTTCTATTGTCAGGTCATTTTAGTGTGATTGAAAAATTGGGAGGAAACTTCTTAAATGCCTAAAGGGGATATCATATGAGGTGTCTAAAGTCCTGGCCTCTCAGTCCAGCTCTGTAGCCTGATACAGAGTCTATGTCTAACTCCACCCTCTGAAGCAAGGTTTTCAAGAGTCAGCGGGAGGGTAGCATATTTAAGCACTTACTGTGGGGGGCAGCGTGCGCATCCATTTAAGCCTTAGTATTTTCTATCATTCTCATTTTATACATGTATAAATTGAGCCCTGAGAGGTAAAGAATTTGCCCAAGGTCATGCAACTAAGATATGACAACACAAGGGCCAAGAAGCCTGAGTCTTTAGCTATTTCCTATGCTGCCTCTGTTATGCTTTAAGAATATGAAAATGCTCAGTGGTAAGCTGAGAAGACACGAAAGCATGTCGCCTCCCACAATCCCCTGTGCATCGTGCAGGAGGTTACTGGGTGCTGTGGGAGGTAGAGGAACCGACCGCATGCCCAGGGTGACTCCAGGAAGGCGTCACAGAGGAGCTCATGCTTGGGATGTCCTGAGTCTGTAGGAGGCAGCTTGCCATGTCACTTGGCGCCTCTTACGTTGGTCTGAAATTTGCCAGATCACTGTCTTCTCCCTCAGTGACCTGTTTTTTGCCCCTGAGAGCCTCAAAAAATAATCCATTCCCTTTTCTATAAAATCTCTCTTTGTTTGAATAGTGAAACTGCCGCTTTCTTATTCTTTTTCCTAAATTATACAACAGTGATTCCTCCCTTCCTTCTTCCTGTTAGATATCAGGAACTGAAGTACTGTGCTATGCTTTGGGGACACAGAGAGCTAAAAAACAAACAAAAACAAAAATGGCAGATGCTGGGCTTCAGGAACTTACAATCTGGGTGGGAGGAAGGATAGGCCAGAAAATACTTCACTGCTCTGATGCATAGTCTGTCTCCTTTACCAAAATTCCCTGCACCCAGCAGAGTGGCTGGAGCATAGACACCCATTGTGTTGTCAAATTGGTTACACATGTTGATAAGTGACAGTAAGCCTAAGATGTTGAGGAGCCTGTGAAAGACCTAAGTCAGACACAGAAGCAGGATGGTAGACTTCCCAAGTTGACCTCCATCTCAGGAAGGTCAGCTTAAGTTCCTGAGAACTTCCTCCTGTAAGAGGAGGAGAACTTGGAGGCAGAAGGAGCAGCAGATGCAGAGACGTTGCGCAGGGTAGAGGGGGAGGCTCCAGGTAGAGCATCGTGTGCAGAGTCTGGGGAGTGGGCGGGGCTGGATGATAGACAGTTGTGCTAAGAAGACTGAGCTTAATCCTGGGGACGAATGAGTAGAATGGTCAAATTTGCATGTAGAAATAGGCAACAAGACCAGTTTGAAGATTGTTGGAATAATCTCAGTGAGAACTGGTGAGAGCCTAAGCCCAGTGTCTATGAAGAGTAGGGGACAGATTCAAGGGGGCTTAGGAAGTACAGTCCACAAGCCCGACTTGGTCAGCTGGAGGAGGGGGCAGGGAAAGGATGAGTCCAGCTGAGGTAACAGAGAAGACAGTGTTGCCACTCACTCAGGGCTAGAGAAGGCGGAGCGGGTGTTGGAGAAGTAAGGTAATGAATGTGTTTGCTTTGGAGATGTTGAGCTGGAGATGCTGTGGAACATCCAGGTGAGGGCGTTTGGTCTTATACAAATGGTTTGGAGCCCAGGAGAGAACTGAATTAGCGCTGTGGTTCTGGAACTCAGTAGCACGTAAGTAGTATTTGTAACCGTTGGAGTGGATGATCTCATCCAAGAAAAGAGAAGAGGGCAGAGGGCAGAACCCTTTGAAACACCAAAATGAGTTGCAGATGGAGTAAAGCAAGGCCTTGGGAGGGTCTTGGGATACTTGGAGAAGGAAGAAAACAGAGGAAGCTAAGGATAGGAGCAGTCAGCAATTGCCCATTGAAGTGGCATCTGGGTTGCCCACAGGGACCACATTGCTGTACCGAAGGTGCCACAATCATGGGAGGGCAGACACTTGCTTTTACAATCTTGGCCAGCCTGGGTTTAGGGGGGGCACCTGTGGCTCAAGGAGTAGGGCGCCAGCCCCATATACCGGGGGTGGCAGGTTCAAACCCAGCCCCAGCCAAAAACTGCAAAAAAAAAAAGGACTGAATTTGGGGACCTGCTGCTCTAGAACTTATCCTAGAACTGCTGCATTAGAATATCCATTTGCTGAATAAGCATTCCAGGCGATTCTTCTCATTAGGGAAGTCTGGGAATGATGCTCCAGACCAGCAGTTGTTTGAAATAACCTGAAGGTTCTTTATGACTACACGCCCTACTCTCCCACCCTACACCCGGAACATTCTGTCCAAGGTTCTTCAGAATCTCCAGTTATGAGCCACTGTTCCTGGTGTGACTGTGTCATGAGGCCCTCAGACATATGGGGATGGAAATGCTAAAACACTGACCCAAAGGAGAGTTTCTGAGCAACTGAGTATTCAGGAATCCAGTGGAAATTCTGCGCTTAGGCAGATAATTGGTCCAACTCTACTTCTCGGAAAGCGTTTAGACTGGAGCCCCTCACTGCCCCTTGTGTAGACAGTCTGATTGCCCACTCCCTTTTGTGTAATAATAGACCTGAATGTAATCCAACATCTTTTAAAAACCACCATATGTTTAAAAGCTGACTATTAAAGAATTGTGGAAGAGATACCATATGTAGACAAAGAAGACATTTTTGGGTTACTGCCATGGAAGAGAATTGGCTCTTCTTGTTTATGTATTTAAGACCTAACACTGCTCAGTGTACCTAGCAGTGAAGTTTGTGAAGTGTGCCTAATACAAAATTGCTCTCAGGAGTAATTTTGTAAACAAGTCCTCTGTCTCTACCAAAGGTATTAGGCATGAAAGTGGTTCAGAAGGCCTATGCCCCTTGTGTGAAATTTCAGATTTGTGGAATTCAAACATTGTCATTTATTAATGAATAGTCAAGATAAATAATCTTTCCTAAATAATTGGCTTGGGACATTGTCTTTCTAGGAAAAGTGGAAACATAAAGTATACTTATTTAAATGTTGCAGACTCAATGGCTCAAGTGTATAATCCCAGTACTTTGGGAGGCCAAGCAGGAAGGTCACTTGAGCCCAGGAGTTTAAGACCAGTCTGGGCAAGACCGCATCTCTACAAAAACTTTAAAAATTAGCTGGGCTTGCTGGCATGTGGTACTTGGGAGACTGGGGAAAGAAGATCACTTGAGCCCGGGAGTTTGAGGTTGCAGTGAGCTATGCTCTGTACTCAAGCCTAGGGGACAGAGCCAAGACCCTGCTGGGAAAAAAATACATTTGCAAAGAGAAAGGACCTACTGAGTAGAAGCTCAGTAATGTGCCTCTAAGGAGTATGGAGACCTCTCCTCTTCGAAATTATGTTTTTTGAATACATTTACTGTGTATATTTTTTAAAATACAATTATTGTGTAATAAAATGAAATCACCTCATAAAAATATCCGCATTTCCGTGTTTTTAAGTTCATGAAAAGTTAGGGAGAAATTCCCATGTTCATTGCAGCATAATCGACAATAATCAAGATATGAAAGCAATCTTGTTTGTTGATGAACAAATGGATGAAGAAACTGTATATAATGCATTATTATTCAGACTTTAAGAAGAAGGAGAGCCTATCATTTGCCACAACTTGGAATTATTTTAGAAAGGAAGATTTAGGGATGGTGCTGCTGGGACATCAGAGGGTAGCTAAGAAATGCCCTTTCAGATCAAAATATAGTGAGGATGTGTTCTTTCTTCCATTCATTCAATAAACATTTATTGGGTATCTTTTTTGTGGCAAAATCTGTTCTGGTGGCTTTCTTGTTCCTCAGATATATTTGGGCCATCGGCATGAATTCAGGGTGCAGTTTCATCCTGGAAGGCAGCAATTGAAAATCTTGTGCAACATTAAAGCTAAAGAATTGTTGGTGACTTCCCATTCTGAATTTAGCTGAGTCTTGAACTATGTGGACATATTTCCCTCCTCAAGAACCCAAAGAGCTTGGGCATAATCCTTGTACCTCAAAGCATGTGGTATAAAGTGGTGAAAGCACCAACCTAAGGGGACTTGGCTCCTTGGAGTACTTTACAGATTAATCATCAGAATCTTGAAGCTTCTGTCACTTGCTTCACCATAGGAATCCGAGGGTAATTTTGAGCCTTCCAAATAACTAGCATTATTCTTCTTCTTAGACAATAGAGAACATGGAGGTTCGGGAGGTTGAGTGATTTGCACAGTGTCGCGTGGCAAGGACGTCCCAGAGCTAGTCGGACGTCCTTGCCATGTGACCCGTGCTAGAGTAAAGAGCACTTGGGGTCCCTCGCTCCCCCCAAGTGCTCTGTACTCCAACAGGGTGCTTAGTGGCCTAATACCCACCTCATCTCTCCAAGAGATCTGCCTCCCTGCCCATTTCACAGTGTTTAAAACGTAAGAAGGTAACGTGCCAAACTAAGAGAAGAGCTTGCAGCTAGAGCCAACGGCTCAAGCAGCTGCCCCTGTGCCTTGAGGGTGGGCAGGCCGAGGGTTGGGGTGGTGGCAGGAGGAGAGGGCAATGCTCATCCACTTGGGGTTTTGAGAACAGGAAGGCTACTCCTACCTCAGAGGATTATAGGACTCTGAGGCTTCTTTGGAAGCCTCTAGGGAGCCCTAGAAAGGACTAATGACTTGCCCAGGAAAGTTCTAGTGAATTTGCAAGTTCATTGAGCTATTTGGTAATTCCACACAAACACTGCGTTTACTTATTTACTTCTATTTTTTCAGTCTGAGAGATAATGAGAAAGCAATTCAAGTAGCCTTCCAACCCTAAAGGCATCTCTAAAACGCAAGTGAAACACAATGAGAAATTAATTCCTGTATTCAGCTGTTACCCCCTCATTCAAGGTTTTGTGACAGGTCCATGTCTGTTCAGCGCAGTAACAGGTCTCCAGGCCCCTCCTTGGAGCTCCTTGGTTCCCCTCCCCCCTGTGAACTCTTGTGGATGAATCCAATCTTGCTCTAAAACATTATGTGCCATAGGCCCAAAGATAAAAAGACAGTTTTCTGCACACACACAAACACACTCTGGGCTGACTCCATAAATCTGCTCCTTGCCTGAATATAGCAGAAATAAAATATGTTGCTTCCTCCTCGTGGGAGGAATTGGCATTTCTTAGACAAGGAAGGGGTAAGAGGAGGCCCCACTGGCCTTTTTGAACTCACCTCTCAGCTAGGGAAATGAATAACATCCTGAGTGGACTCAGTGGAGTAGAAGTGGAGGGAAGGGAGGGGTAATTCTGGCCCCAGACTGCCGTGGCCTACGAGTCTTCCTTACTCATTGGCGCCAAACTTGGCACACAAAGAGACCAGTGGGTTAGGGGGAAATCGTAACCAGAGTAACACAGTGATGTGGGCATTTTTCACACTTGCTAATGAAGTGGGCTTGTTACAAGGCCCACACAGAGCCTTCTCTGCAGGCAAGCCTAGATTCCCCACCCCCTCCGCTAGGCAGTGAGGCCTGCCACGGGACAGGGTAGAGGTGACCCCACCTCAGCGTCGTGTGCAACCAGTGCCACCGCGGGCTTGGCTCCTGGACTGCTCACTGGGGCAGGAATTTCTCTCGTTTGCCTTAATGAAGTGTTAACCCCAGTCCCTGGAACTTGTGTTAACACTTACCATGAGGCCGGAGCTGAGGGGAGAGGCGGAGGGGCTGGCAGTGTGAGGACTGAACCTGTGGGGTGTGGAGGAGGAAGAAAGGGAAGGATGGATGAACGTCAGCTGGGTAAACAAGCCAGCATAACGGGCCCTACACCGATTTGCAAGACCAGGGTTCCCTGGGCTCCTGCTGTGTGCGGACTGGGCGATGCCACGGCCCTTCCCTGGGCTTCAACGGCCTTGTTTAGAGTAGAGAGAAACAGATCCACTCTAAGGAACCACCAGCTAAAAAATGCTGGGGCGGGGGGGGGGGGGTAGGTGGGCAGGACAGGGTGAGGAGAACACAGTGTAAGCAGGGATTCTCAACTTTAATGTCGCACAAACTCCCTGGGGACTTATTAAAATGCAGACTCTGGAGGAGCAGGTCTGGGAGGGGCCTTTCTGTCCCGCTGGGAGGCTGATGGGCAGACCATACTTTGAGTAGCACAAGATGGGGTTCTCTGGTCTAGCTCTGCCCCACTTCCGTACTGTGTCCTCACTGTGAAAGGGGTCACTAGTAACAGTTGCCCTGTCTTCCTCCCTAGGGGTGCCATGAGGATTAAGGGGGCAAACGCCTGGGAAAGCACCTTGTGAAGGGGAAAGCAGTGTGCAGTATAAGGGAGTATTGTCATTGTTAAGATTTCTACGCCTCATTGCTCACCCTGTGTGTTCCTGCAGCTTCTCAACTTTTCCTCACATCCTCCCTGGTTTCCATGCCTGGGCTGCTGAGTCAGTGTGACCAGCCAAGGTTGAGCAAATACTTGGACATGTCAAAGCAGGAAATGATACTTCCCAGGCACCCCCCTGATACAGGTGTGGACCAAGCCCTGAACATACCTTGTGTGATCAATTTGAGCGATACCCAGCTGAGCTCTACCCCACCCACAAAGGCTACCAGACCAGGCAGTGAGGCTGAAAGTCAGGGATGGCATTTCAGCTAGGTCAGTCACCATGGTTCCACTCCTGTGCCTTCCCCAGGCAGCCCCAATATTTCTGTAGCACGTTGGTTTGTTCACTAAGACTTTCACAGATGCTTCCCAAATACCCTGTAAGATGGGAAACTAGGGTGACTGAGGCAAGTCATTTAACTACCCTGAGCCTCAGTATCCTTATCTGTAAAATGGAGTTAACAGCCTCTGTCCTGCCTGAGGTAAAAGTTGCTGTGATCCCACAGTCAACCTGAAATCACTTGATGGAGATAAGTGAGGCGTTCATGAGAGAGCTCTTTGGTCCAGTGGACTCTACTCACTGCCCTTGGGTGAGGAAGATTCGTGCCTTCCCACTTGTGATGAGACCATTCTCATCCTCAAGTCCTGGTAGAAACCACCTCAGCCACCCCAGAGAGTGAGGCGTCCAGCGTCCCCAGTGCAGCTCCTCATCTGACTCTTGTCAGACAGAGTCTTTGCTGAGCAGTTACAGTGTGAGGGCCTGCGAAGTCGATGCTCTGTGACACAGGGGGCCCCAGTCTGAATGGCAGGCCAGTACCACCTCTTCAGCCCGAGGCCCCTGTAGCTGAAGATGTGGTGAAGGTTTGTCCCTTGCTGTGAGAACTGGTTAGTTGAGGTGGCTGAAGGAGGTGGAAAGGTGACCACGTGGCCTAAGCTGGTAGCACCATTTTAAAATCCATATAGTTACGTGACTACCAATATAGCAAAGCCAAAAATCGTTCAGGCATCAACGCAGACACTTCTTATGCCAGCAGGTGCATAAGAACCCTCCCCTTCAGGGCGAGTGGAGACTCCTCCCTTCCTCTCCTCAGGGCTCTGCCCCAGGAGCTTAGAGGAGCAAACAGCCTCCTGGTTCCAAATAGGAGTCAATCACCCCCACTCCCAAATCCCACAGGCCAGCAGGGCCCAGGCCTGCCAAGCTTGGGCCTCCAGACATCTCAGCCAGCTGGGAAGCAAAAAGGTCTTGCTTTGAGGAAAGGCAGATTCTCAAAGAAGAGAGTAAAAGGTCAGTGCTTGTGGCTCAAAGAGTAGAGTGCTGGCCCCATACACCTGGTGTAGCAGGTTCAAACCCAACCCCAGCCAAAAACTGCAAAAAAATAAAATAAAATAAAAAGAAGAGAGTAAAAGGTCAAAAATAATTCAAAAGGGCAAGCCACTCACATCTACGTGTATATTGAGTTTCACATCCAAAATCCAGTTGTGGTAAATCTGATGGTTTTTGAGACATCTTCTTTGATTAATAAAAACAAAAGATTTCTTGGCCCCAAGTTCCAGGCATCAAAGTTCTCCTTAGTTGAGAGCCTTGCATTTGACTTATTTGTGGAGCACAGAAAACATAGGATTTTAGTTGAGTTGCTTCCCCTGCCCCCTGCCACCCAACTGCAAGAACCACTTTAAAATTCTGAAATAGGAAGGCCAAGCTAAAAACCATCTTAGTAATACTACAGCCATATTTTGAAAATCAAAATTCATCACAGGTTTTAGTGGGAAACGCTTTGTAGCTAGATAAACCTAGAATTAGAATCCTGCCTTTACCCTGGATATTATCATTGTGTCAAAATTTTACTGCTGTCTGCCTCAGTTTCTTCAGCTATAAAATGGACAAAACAGCATCCACCTGGGAGTTATTGGGGTGATTTAAATGAAATAGTGTATATAAAGTAGCTAGCTATGGCTGGTGCAAAATGGACACTCAGCAGATGTTAGTTCTCTTACCTTTCCTGAGATCTGATCTGACCACAGACCTAATTATTTGGAGTCAGGACTGTCCTAGAAAACCCAGTTTGCATGCTTGCTGTCTTGAGAGAAACAGTTCCATGAAGTTTTTCCATTCGAGGAGTTGTTAGGTTTCCGTGAATGTGTTTATCTTACAGTGTATTCTGAGCCTTGCCGTAGGAATCCTATAACAGAGTGCGATGTGTACATTTTCTCTCCATACAGAAGCAGGCCAACGCTCCCTGAAGGAGATATTTTCATTACAGTCTAGACATAAAATGATTCTGCTCTTCCCACTTGGAGGAGTACATGTCATGACTGTGTCAGGTTGAAAGCAGAGTAGAAAAGAGGCTCTGGAATCTAGTTTAGGAACTCCCGGTGTCAGTCTGACTTGGAAAGCTCTTGTTCCCTGAAGCACCTCTAGGTCTGAGTATGGAGCTAGTCGAAATTCTGGGACCTGCAGCGATGACTGATCTGGGCTCAGGCAGAGGCAGTAGCATGCCCGGCGACCTCGTGATATGTGAAGGACTCAGCTATCCCTTGACAACCATAAAAAGATTTCTTAGGAAACTGTCCTGTTTATCAAAAGGGTAGTAGTGGGGAAGGAGAGGACAGGTAAAGGCACTTGATTTTGAAACTGACTCCTTCCAGAGTCGTTCTTCTAGCCTGGTCTGATCTGATCTATGAAAGTGGTACAGAGGTGGAATTGTTTCTGCCACTTTTCACACACAAGTTGGTGCGCATTCCTGATATGAACTAAAAAGAAATATGTTCTATGTACACCGGGATGAGTCAACATTGCGTGCAGCCTGCCATGGCCACTAGGAGAAGAGTCAAGCATGAACCATGGGCCATGCAGGGTCACCTGCCCTCCGCTGAGTCCAGACTGAGCACAGAAACTTGACAGGGAGGCCACTCGGCCAGGTCAGGCCCGCCCTTTCACACGCTTCCTACAGGCCTACTCCCCACATCACTCATCCCGGTGAGAGTATCTCTTCCAGGAGGCATGTTTTCCTCCCTCAACTTTTCCTTTTATTCTTTCTTCTTTTTTTTGGAGACAGAGTCTCACTGAGTCACCCTCGGTAGAGTACCGTGGCATCACAGCTCACAGCAACCTGAAACTCTCGGGCTCGAGCGATCCTCTTGCCTCAGCCTCCCAAGTAGCTGGGACTACAGGCACCCACCGCAATGCATGGCTTGGTTTTCTATTTTTAGTAGAGATGGTGGTTTTGCTCTTGCTTGGGCTATTCTGGAACTCCTTAGCTCAAACAATCTACCTGCCTTGGCCCCCAGAGTGTTAGGATTACAAGTATGAGCCACCACGTCCTGCCTCTTTTCTTTTTTTTTTTTTTTTTGATTACAACATGTAGGGAAACACATTAAAAGGTATAAAGAGTCCCCTATAATCCAACTACCCAGAGCAACTACAGTGAACATTGTGTCATGAATCTTGTTAATGTTTTTCTATGCTTCTTTTATTAGTTTGTTCACTAACTGTATACTTGTATCTTGCTAGTTTATTTAACATTGTACTTTAAAGAATTTACCATTATAAGCATCATTTTTCATGACTGCCTAATATTCCATTGCTTCTACTGAAAGAGTGAAGTATATCTCAGTTTGGGAAATGGGGACTAAAAAAAAGAAGAATGAAGTATAATTTACTTAACAAATACCTCTATAAGCCTGTGTCAAAGTGACAGTGAGCCTCTGTATACACGAGGTTTCTTGCTTCCTAGATTATTTACCTGGGCTAGTGTTCTGGAAGTGGCACCCCTACGTCAGTAGCTGGGCATATTTTTAACTCTTCCCCCCAACCCCCAGTGGTAAGACAGAATTTATTTACAGAAAAGAATACAGAAAACACTAAAACTCCTGGTAGAGAAAGAGAATTCTAGTGGGGAAAGAGAAGCTCTCTCCACTTCTATCCCGGTTTTTCCCCATCTCTCCCTTTAGGCTTTTAGTCTCAGGGTATATATAGGTGTATGGGTTCCTTGGCCAGGAGATGAATGAACGCAGTCCCTTCCGACTGGGCAAGGTGAATGAATGTATCAATGAATGGAAACAGTCCCTTCCACCAGGGCAAAGTGAATGGATGTATCAATGAATGGACATAGTCCATTCATGGAATTGAGGCCTAGGAAATTCACATGAAATTGACCTAAGCATAGGAAATGGGGGTTCCACATTTAGTCCTAAGTGTAAAGTGAAGGGGACACCAAGGCATAGGTGTCTCCTCGGCAGTTGTCCGGCCTTTTTGGCTATTGGAGCCTCCGGTGGGGGTTGGAGGTCCCCCTCCTTGCCTGTCATCCAGCCCGCTGGTTCTTCAGCTGACTGCCGCAGCACCGACACCGCCAAGGAGGAGGAGGCGTCAGGTCCGCCAGCTCCACTGAGCTGGCTAGGGTGCCAAATGTCCTGCATCAGTTCTCCCTCTCCGAGTAGAAACTTTAACTGCTGTTAGGGAAAAAGGGCAAAGACTCAATCTAACTGCTTCCTGCTGAATCGGGCAATGATAGAAGTGGACAGTTAGGGTTTCTCCGGAGGGAGAGTGATACAGGGGTTCATGGACTGGAACCATCTTTATTGTGTGTGGCTTGATGACATTTCTGGAAAACATAAATCTGATTAGTGTACTCAGTAATAGGCAAAGGTAGAACAGCGTCTTTAACTCTTAATAAATATTGCCATATTGCCCTTTAGATAGCTCTTACCAATGGTATTCCCACCAGCAACAGTCTGCCTCATTCCATCCATACCTGCATGGAGTCTGACTCTGTTTGTCTATTAAAGAATTTAGGAAGCTGTAAAGTCCTGTCTCCACCCTCAGATGTGGGGAGATCACAGAGATGTATGAGGAACCTAACCTTCATCAGAGCTAAGAACCATTTCCCCTACTCTCCTGTGCCCCCTGCAGGCATTCTCAGAGAAGTGGGGTACACTTACCCACCTATCTGCTTTGACTCCCCCATCCAAGGCCCTTGCTATGTAATTGACACGTAACCAATGCCCTTAATGGTGGCAGCGCCCAGGCCAGGACTGCTGTGGCCATTCCCCACCCCAGCGTCACTCCTCTGGCTGCTCGTCCTCTCATCCAGGTTTCCTTCGTCACTCTCTCAGCCTTTCTTAGAATCCCACTGTCCCTAAGAAGAGCTGCTCGCTGAGCCCTGGGGTACTCCTCTATGTTTAAGTGGCCCTGTGCAGTTTAACAAGGCATTTGTCAAAAGGCAAAATGATAACAAATTTGGTTATAGATCTAATTGGCTTTTGTTTGCGATTTCATGAATCCAGGCAGCCGTCTTTCTACAAAATACAAAGAGAGCTCCCACCGGGCAACAGCAGAACAGTGGGTTTTATGACTTGAGAATGAGGAAATTGAGCAACAGACACAAACGTTGACTGGTTAACATCAGGTTACTCTTGTTGTGAGGGTTAAAGTGGAGGCTTTCTTATTACTTTGACCCAGGTAGACCAGAACCTCCTGGTTTTTCAAGAAAAACTGGTCTGTTTGAGATCTATCTGCTTCCTTAAAGTTTTGTTTTGACTGTGTGGCATTTAGCGTGAGTGACTCCATTTTGGTTTGGTCTGGTCTGTTGGGACCAGTGCAGGACAGACCAGCTGATCTGATGCTCACAATGGCCCCTGATGGCAAATACTCTTTTCCCTGTTATACAGGTGTAATATTTTCTCTCTTATTTGTGGAGGCCTCAAAAGGGCCTCGAAGTGGTCATGTTATCTTTCCTTGCCTCTTCCAGCTTCTGGTGGCTCCTGGAGTCCCTTTACTTGCCTCTGACTCTGTCTTCACATGGCCTTCCAGCCTCTTTTTTCTCTTTTAAGGTCACCCTTCAATGGATTGAGGACCCACCCTAAGTCCAGTTTTATTTCAGTTTGAGACCCATAGTTACATCTGCAAAGACCCTAGTTCCAAATAAAGTCACATTCTGAGGCTCCAGCTGACATACCTCTGGGGGTGGCTGGCAGATGACTGTTCAACCCACTGCAGTAGGTAAGGAAACCAACGTCCAGTGAGGGGAAATAACTTACCTAAAGCCATACAGTGAGAAAGTAACAGGAGATGGCATTTGAACCCAAGTTTTCTGCTTACCATGTGCTTTAATTAGGTGAGAACAAGACTCTTGCGATATGACTACTGACTATGTAATGAACAGTTTCACAGAAAATGAAATTGGTAGTTTTACCCTAGAATACCTCAAACTCAGTTTAACTTTGCGCTGTTAGTGTGTTATTGTTAATTACGTTGAAACTCTTAGTGCAATGTGTATCCTTTAAATGGGAGTCATTCATTTATTTTCCATGTAAAAGTGGGAAAATCAAGCCCCAAAGGGGATTAGTGACTTCCTCAAAGGAATGAGAAAAGTTAATGGGTGAATTCCAATTATAACCTAGATGTCTTGATTCTAACCTTTGAAGTATGCATTATGGCTTCATTGTCAAAATTAGTTGAGACTTTTTTTTTTTTGCTGTGTTGGTACCTTTCTCCTCATCAGTTCACTTCTAAACATGAAGTAGTATTAATAGATCCTTTCAAAATAGCGCAAGGCCCCAAACATAAACCTTGTAGCCATGGATGCTTATGGGCAGAAGATGGTTCACAGAGAGTCACAAGTTTGGTAAGCATTAGATGACTTAGGTCATAAAAGATTGCTGTGGTCGAGGCCTCTTTGCTCTGCACCAGGTATGTCTATGGATGTGGGACTACAGTTTATCTTAGGAACCAACCTAAATGATTGAGAGGGACACAGAGGGTCCTCATATCCTCTCACCCTATTTGTCTTCCCAACCTGTTTGCTATTACATGGCGCGAACTAACTTATAAAAATGTACCTATGGACACATCTGGTAGTGAGAATATTAATCAGGGTTCTTCAGAGAAACAAATAATAGGAGATATGTAGACCAAGATGTATGGATATGAGGTTTATTATGGGAATTAGCTCATGATTTGGGGGATCAAGAAGTCCCACTACCTGCTGCTGCAAGCTGGAGAACCAGGAAAGCTGGCAGCATAGTTCAGTCTGAGTCTGACGACCTGCTAACCAAGGGAAGGGTAAGTCCTGGTGAAAATTCAATGGCCTGAGAACCAGTAGCACCCATGTGCAGGGATAGGAGGAGATAGATGTCTCATCTCAGAGAGAATGGATTTTCCCTTCCTCCCCTTTTTATCTGTTAGGTCCTCAGTTGAATGATGTCCCCCCACATTGTAAAGGTAGATCTTCTTTACTCAGTTAACTATTTCAAATGCTAATCTTTTCCAGAAACACCCTTACAGACACACCTAGAAATAATGTTTTACCTACTAGCTGGGCATCTCTTAGCCCAGTCAAGTTACGTAAAATTGACCATCACACCAAGAAAAGGTAAAGTCCTCAGCTTTACTTTGCTTATGTGAGTCAGCCTACAGTGTGGAGAAAGGAGTGTGGCCCACAGCAGCAGCCTTAAGCCCAGTTTGGTGAGCACTTTGGTGAGCTAGGTAAGGAGGCTCTACAGTGGTGGCCTGTCCATGTCGGAGATCATTTCTTAGTTATGAGAGGCAGCATTATTATCACAAGCCCTCATCCAAGGGCTTACATCTTCAAGAGCATTGTTCAATGCAGGTGGTTTTGCTTTTGATATCTGGTCTCCCTGGTAACTAGAAATATGATCAACAGGCTCTCAGCAAAGCCCAGACCCTGTTCTGAACCTAACTAATGGGAAGTGGAGGCTATGCCACAGTCTCATAAATAGCAAGGGTGTGATTAGACACCGTCAGCTGAGAGCGGCATCCTACCTGCCCCACTCCACCTCCACCCCAGGCTGCCTTGCCCCTGTAATGGTGGCACACAACGGCAGGGCCCATGTCCGAGCCTCCCCATGAGCTGCCAGCTTACCAGCCATCATAGCATGCCTTAAATGGGTTTGTGAAACCCAGGAACCTGACCCATTTCTCCTCTGAGGAGAGAGTGTAACACTGGGTGCCAAGCTAGGAAGCAGGATTTGGGGAGCTCGCTGATAATGAGACCAGCTCTCTGTGCCATCCCTGGTAGATTGTTTTGTTTTCCAGTTCCAGAATCTCCAATATCAAATAAGTGCACAAGGCGGTGCCTGGGGCTCTGTGGGTAGGGCACCGGCCCCATATACCAAGGGTGATGGGTTCAAACCCAGCCCCGGCCAAACTCCAACAACAACAACAAAAATAACTGGGCATTGTGGCAGGCCTGTATTCCCCGCTACTTGAGAGGTTGAGGCAAGAGAATCACCTAAGTCCAGGAATTGGAGGTTACTGTGAGCTGTGACGCTGTGGCACTCTACTGGGGGTGATAAAGTGAGACTCTGTCTCTACAAAAAAAAAAAAAAGTGCACAAAAGACAATAGAGTAAAACTGTGACATTGTTTTCTGCTTATTTATCATCCTCTGCCTTCCTCTTTTTAAATTTTAACTCCATTTTCTGCCTAGATATTCAGACTTTGGTACCCTACCCAAAGGGTATTGACTCCAAAGTGACCATCAAATTACTGAGATGGTCATAATAAGCGAACCTGCTCTGAGCAAGCTTGGTGGGCAAAGGCCCAAGCTTGTCCCATTATGAAGACTCCACACCCTCAGATTCCCATTATAAAAGACTCCACACCTGCAGGGACTTCTAATTTATTTTCTTTTATTTATTTTATTAAATCATAAACATGTAGATCATGTGGTTCTCAACCTTCCTAATGCCACGGCCCTTTAATACAGTTCCTGTGGACCATGACCCACAGGTTGAGAACTGCTGTTCTAAACTGTTGGAAAAACAGATCATGGGAACAACAGAAGTAAGGCAGTCTGGAAATAAGAGTATAGGAATGATCTAATTTGCCTGGAGTCCACGGGCAGGCTTCAGAGGCATCCATAAACACCTACAATTGCTTGCATAATTCTGTGCATGCAAGCACTCATATTTTTGGTAAGTGCATGATTTTCATCAACTTCACCTGGAAAGGTAAAGAACCTTTTTTATACCATCAGAGTTTGTGTAAGAACATTCATTATATTTTGTGTAGTTGCTCAAGGTTTCCTTGAGCAGTCGGACTTGTATTCACTTTTGGAAAATGGTATTCAGATAACAGTGGGGAAGGAGGCCACCTGCAGGAAGGCTCCAAGGAGCCATCCTGGAAAGACTATTACATTTAGGACTAATTGTCTCATGTCTCTCAAACTCAGTGCAATATGAATCTGTAAAACGTGATAATTGCTGCTTCTCAGAGCTCTGTAAAGGACCATAAGCTCTCCTTTTATTTTATTTTATTTTTTGGCTCACTCTGTGCCTGCGTACAGTGCTTGAGTCATATCACAGTGGACGCTAATCAATATTTGATGAATGTATGAGTTAACGGAAATGATACAAGCTAGAGGGCTTTGTAAATAGCAGAGGCTGCTTGACGGAGAGATCTTTGTTGCTAAGCATGTGTATTTTGTGCTTTGCAAACAGCTTGCACTAAGTGAGCATCTTCTCCCCCCTTGAAACTGACCCTTTACTCTGTAATGGGACTCAAAGGGCCGGCTCCTCTCATGGAGTGTCTCTGGGCCAGCCGGATGAATGATAGTGGAGCCGTCAACACTGACGAGATGTGCAGTTTCCTAAGAGCCCAGAGGTGACCTCACCCTCCAAGGGCTTGGCCTCTTCACCTCAGTGCCTGCTTTAACACACACCTGCAGCCCTGCTCTCACTCCAGGATATGGAGACTTCAGGAAGTCTTTGGTGCACTCAGCCTTTGGTGCACTCAGCAAAGAGGCTGCCAGGAGTGGAAGGGAGGACAGAGCCGCTGTTGGGGCCCCTTCTAGCAGGGTAATCAGGACCACTGATTGGATCCTCTCTGTGGCTTTTCAGAACAGTAGAAATGATAAGCTGCTTCTTTGCTGAATACTTTCGGTATCTCCCTCCTCCTACCCCTGACTTCCTTCCCATGCCCCCTCTAAGAGAACAGACCGATCAGTGTTTTTCCTCCTGTGTGCTGTCCAGTGGACAAGGAGACTCATCATCATACCAGGCCATCTCAAGGAACTGGGGCATATTGAGAGTGGAAAATATATATACATTTTTATTGCCCTTGGTAGAGTGCTGTGGCGTCACAGCTCACAACAACCTCCAGTTCCTGAGCGTAGGCGAATCTCTTGGGACCTCTAGCTGGGACCTCGGGTGCCCGCCACAACACCCAGCTATTTTTTTGTTGCAGTTCAGCTGGGGCCAGGTTTAAACCTGCCACCCTCGGTATATGGGGCTGGCGCCCTGTTCACTGAGCCACAGGCGCCACCCTGGAAAATATTTTTTAAAAGCATCAGTTGAAGGTGACAGGAGTTCTCAAAACAAGTTAGAAAAGAGAGGTGATTTCTACATACAATAGTTATCTGCATTGTAAATGCTGCTAAGGGAAGCAGCGTATGAGCTAAGAATTAGGAGCCCTTGCTCCATGTCTGTCGCTGAGAGACTTTTGAACATGTCACTTAACCTTTCTGAGCATCCAGTTCCTCCTCCATTAATTGGGGTAGCACCTGTACTACCTCTCAGGATCATTGTGATAGTCAAAAGAAATCCAGGCACAGAGGCTCAGGCCTGTAATCCCAGGTCCTTGGGAGGCTGAGGTGGAAGGATCCTTTGAGCCCAGGAGTTTGAAGCTGCAATGAGCTATGATGGTGACAGAGCAATCCCCTGTCTCTAAAATAAGTAAAGAAATATTTTTTAAAAGCCTTAAGTAATAGGAAGATACACATTTTGGTTGCTATTAACAAATACATGACCACACCTGTTTTGTATAGAATATTCATTCTCTGTCAGTTACTTTTATATTTATCTAATGCAATTCTCAACAATGGCCCAATTGGGTTGTGTTATTTTTCCATTCTTACGGATGAGGAATCAGAGACGGAGGCCCAGAGTCATACAGCTAGGATGTGTTAGAGTCCATTTCTATTCTCCACTGTAACACGAGCTCATGATTCTTTTCTCCTACAGTTTGTTTGTTACTTTTGCCCTTAAAATATTACACACATCTCTGGCCTTCACCATCTGTATGGACTGGGCCCATCCTCTTCACTGACCCCTTCTTGCTTTAACAGATTTTGAATTTTTGTTTGTTTGTTTTTTGGTTTCCTTCCTGATTTAGCGGATGATACTGCACTTGGCCATGCTGTCAGCTCCCCCACCCTGACCTCTAAACACACCACGGACAAGCACGAACTGAGCTCCTTCCTAGAGGCAGGCACTCTGCTCCCCAGAAGTGAGAAAACAAATGATCATTCCCTTCGCAGGTTTCTGAAACATCTCTGTCTGTAAGAAGGCAGAATATACACAGAGGAGGAGGGCCATGTTTTCTTGTCATCCCCTCTTCAGAAATCATTAAGCGTGTGTGTCCCAGGCAGGCCCTTCAGAAAACACCGAAGCTGTAGCTCTTGATCTTGTCAAGTAAGACTGGGAAGCACTAGTGGGAAACATAGATGCCTGGTGGGACCTCGCTCCGTCTCTTCACTCCTGTGAGAGAAGGCAAAGAGTTATTAGTTCCGCTTTAGAGATGGAAAAAGGAGATAGAGGGATTGCCTCGCATCCCTCACTGAGTGGGCAGTAGAATCAAAGCCGAGTTTATGTCAGGAGCCCCAGTGTGTCCTTGGGGAACTGGGCGCTGGGAGTTGTTGCCAGTGGTGGTTGCGTGTTGGCTCCAGGCTTGGCACTGCTGATACATGACCCGAGCACAGTTCGGGGATCAGCTGACACTCAACACCCTGCCCCACATCCTGAGCCTACGTGATGGAGAGAGAAGGTGGTGGAGGGCGAATCCCCACTCCTGAGTCCTCTCTGACAAGCTGGTCCCAAGCAACCCACTCCCAAGGTAGGGGCTTCTTTTTTTGGAGAGATGCATTTATAGATGCTGCCCATAAGGAATCTACCCTACAGTTTGGTAAGCGATAAATCAAAGCCAAACTTGGTTGATGAAATTCGGGAGCCAGTAGTGACCCTTGCCACACATATAAATCCCAGCAGGCTGGACAAGAGCCTTTGTCTGGCCTGGAGAGTTCGGGATTATCTGGCCCTCTTTGCTGATGTATAGAGTCACCGGCTGTCAGAGTGTTTACTAACGGTTATCACCTCAATGCTTTGGCCATTATCAGAGGCAGGGCCACCTGCCGGGGCTGGGGCTCGCACCCTCTCTATTACCACCTGTCATTGGCAGGGAGTGTGTGCTGACACTGCCCAGGCCCACGGCCTAGGGAAGATAGTTTCTGAAGGCTGATCAAAGAAAAGAAGCAAGACCTGATAAAGAGTGTGTGTTTCGTGTACTTTTAACTCTGGGAAGCGTTGGCATTTGCATTTTTTCCCCATCTTCCTGGTGCTGGCAGGAACCAAGCCCAATAAATGCAGTGGATTCAGTTACCTAATCGCTGGGGAAATGGTATGTGCTTAAAGCAACAGAGCATGACTATAATCTCCTTCCGAGAGAGAGTAGATGAAATAAGCTTTCACAGAAGACTTGCTGTATAATAAAGTAGAATAATTTAAATGTGGACTTTGAAGTGATCTTGCATGTAAAATCTAATCTTGGCATTCAGCAGAACACCATGTACTTTTTGGAATTTGGGAGCAACTTTGGCTTAAGGAAAGAACCTTGCTGAAGATGCTATCGCCCAGCTCTATTGCTGGTATCACAAAAGCAATGCTCTGGTCGTGCACATGTCCTCAGACAGCTGGAAGAGAAATGTGGTGGGGTAGAGCAGGTTCTAGACTGAGGCATCAGGAGATCTGAGTCCTTGGACCGAGTCTGCCGCAAACTTGTTTGATCTTGATTCATAGCTCCTGGGAGCCTCAACTGTAAAGTGAGGAGGTTGGATGTAGGTTACAGAATGTAATGGTTTAGAAAGCTTTAAAAAAAAAAAAAATTAGGTGGGCCGCGCCCATAGCTCAGTGGGTAGGGCTCTGGCCACATACACCAAGGCTGGTGGATTCAAACCTGGCCCCGGCCAGCTAAAACACAACTGCAACCGCAACAAGAAAAATAGATGAGCATTGTGGCGGGGGCCTATAGTCCCAGCTACTTGGGAGGCTGAGGCAAGAGAAACACTTAAGCCTAAGAGTTTTAGGTTGCTATGAGCTGTGACACCACAGCACTCTACCCAGGGTGACATAGACTCTGTCTCAAAAAAAAAAAAAAATTAGGCTATGTAACCTCTTCCTTAAATGAAATTTGGGGTAAAGTGTCATTGTATCAAATTGAGAAATGTACACATGTTTTGGTTGAATCTGGAAAAGGGGTTTCCGTCATCCCAGTTTTTGAGGCAGTCCCAAAAGACCAGAGGAACCTTGCAGCACCTCAGAGACAATATTATAGCTGGTGCAGTGGCTCATGCTATATATAATCTCAGCACACTGGGAAGCAGAGGCAGGTGGATAGCTGAGCTCATGAGTTCAAGATCAGTGCGAGCCAGAATAGCCATGCATTGTGACAAGCACCAACAGTCCCAGTTACTTGGGAGGCTGAGGCAAGAAGATAGTTTGAGCCTAAGAGTTTGAGGTTGCTGTGAGCAATAATGCCTTGGTATTCTACCAGGGGCAAGAAAGTAAGACTCTGTCTCAAAAGAAAGAAAGAAAGAAAAACAATTTAAAAACCATTAGCGTCAGTGTCACATGAGTCATTCTCTGGAGGTCTACACTGGGGTCCACTGGCGCAAGCCGCTTCACTCTGTGCTGCACACCCCTCATGGTGTCATCCGTCCTGGGCAAGGGCTGAAATGGACGCTGGGCACAGAGGAGTGTTAGTGGCAGGTAGGCAGAGAGCAGCCTGCTCCCTGAAGGCACAGGCTCAATGTCAGATGTTCCATGTGTGCCACAGGTACCTATGACCGGAGTGTGACCCTGCTGGAGGTGTGTGGGAGCTGGCCTGAGGGCTTTGGGCTGCGGCACATGTCGTCCATGGAGCACACCGAGGAGGGCCTCCGGGAGCGGCTCGCTGACGCCATGGCTGAGTCGCCAAGCCGGGACGTCGTGGGGTCGGGAACAGGTAACAATGACCTCAGACTTGCAGCCTGACTTGGTTCCGGCTGGCACCTGTTGGCACAGAGCTTTTGTGGCGGGGAGAGAGTATGTGTTGTTACCATTCGTTTCTTTAGTTAGCACTCTGATTGCTGTCCATCATAGAAGCCTCTGGTGTTGGGAAACCCTGTATGAAGGGAGTTCCCAGTGGAACTGCCCTCTCGCACGTGGAATAGCACACACAGACATGCCATGATAAGCACAGCTGTGTAAGTGGCTCCCAGAAGGACACCTCACCCCCTGGGGGGGCCCGGAGCCCCAGATCCCCAGCAGGGCTCGGCACTGAGCCCCGAGGCAGCACACCTTCTTCCGTCATGCTTGAGGCCTTATAGCTGGGCGAGGAACAGTGGGGCCTGCCAGCCAAGCAGGGCGGGAGCCAGAGCGAAGCAGGCCGGAAGCCTTTCCCTCATGCTGTCTTCTGCCCTGGACTCTTGCCTCTGAATGAGTCCAGCACCTAGGGGTCTGGGGGCTGCCTGCACCTTTGACATAAGAAGACATACTGAGATGACGAGTGAACCCCGCTCCGGGCATGCGTGTGTACGCGAGCACACACACACAAGTGTGCGTCCAGCAAAGCCCACAGGCCTTCGTGTCCACGCGACTCAGTGCAGCCTGCCTCTCCTTTCTTCCAAAGCACTCCTTCATCCCAGGTTGTCAGTGCGGTCACTGAGTGCTCCAGCCCCGGCAGAGACGGCCCAGCAGGCCCCCTCCCGGCTCTGAGAGGTCCATAGGAACTCCTTCCTGGGTGGAGCAGACCTTGCTAGAGGCCTTCCCTCCCTGGCTTGCCCAAGACCATCGTCCTTTGCTGTGGACAGCTGCATCCCTGCTCCACATGGCCCACTTGCAAAGAGGATCCCAGTGAGGAGAAACTTAAAACCCTGGGTCAGGTTCTCAACAGGACCAGCAAGGTTTAGAATCAGAGCATTTAGGGCAGACCTTAAAACTCCTGTCATTGTCATGGTCTGGCTTCTTGTGGGATGGGCAGTCAGGTGTTTCCCTCTCTCCTACAGCAGCTCCACGCCAGTCCCTCTGTCTCTACAGCAAGAGGTGTGCCATCTCCACGGCCCTAACTGTGTGGCCTGCCTGCTGTCCTTGTGAAGTAACGGGGCACAGCAGGGTGGAGTGGGTGGAGTTCAGGTAGGCAGAGAAGGAGTTTGGCCAGAGGTAGAAAAGCACCTTATCAGGCCAGAGGAGACAGCCACCTGAGGACCAGCCCCGGTGCTCCCTCTCCTTCCCTAGAAAGAGAGGAGGTTGGACCTCAGAAGTGGCTATAGGCCACGTTCCCCACCAGCACGCACAGCCACACACACACAGACACATCACACCAGCACTCCACCCTCATCATACCCACCCCCGACTCACGGATAACAGGTCCCCATACTGTGTTCTCCACCTGGACCCAGAGATGAGGAGCAGCCCTGCCAGTCACCAGGCTTGGACCCACATTTCCTTGGAAGCTGGCCTGCAGGAGGGAAGCTTTCCCCTTCTGGACCTTGCCCACAGCACAGCCTTCCCCCAGCATCTCCAGGGCCCTGGCCAGCCTCAACTCACCCAGCCAGACCCTGATGTCATTAGACTCACTCCCTGGGGGCCTCCCTCTCTCGAGGGCTAGAGGGGCAAGCCCTGGGTCAGCTGTCCTCTCCAGCTGCCTTCTCTGGAGCCCCTTGGAGGCCCCAGCCAGCCAGCAGAGCTGAAGGTGTATTCAGTCAGTCTTGTGGAACTTCAGCCTGGCATACACAGTAACCTGAGCAAAACTGGCATCGCTTCATCTGCCAGACAGCTGAGGGATTCAGGAGAGTCTTTGTGGCCTTAAGCAGGTTCATGAAATTAAAAAGAATTAAAAAAGAAAGAAAGAGGAAATTAAAACTGCATGACCCACAGGTCAGAAAATAGGAGACTCTCTTTTTTATAGTGGAAGGATTTTATTTTCCCCAAACTGTTACCAAAAGAGATTCATTTGGTCTTCTTGGATCATTTTAGATGTATGTTTAATTTTTTTTAAATCAACTTCCATTTTATAGGGCAGTAAGTAAAGTAGATATTACAGAGTTAACCCATTTTCTTGTCTGTTGGGAATCAGTTTTCATATTTTCCAACTAGTGGTAAAGTGTCAGCCTTGTAGTATAGCCCAGGGCTTTGGAAGGACAGCCTAGCACACCCATGCCAAGGTCAGCCTACTAGGGTCAGTCTACTGCCCAGAGATAGCCAAGGAAATATACAGCGCAGCTTGGGAGAGAATTTCCAGCAAGTCACCCTGTCTATGGCAACCTCTCAGTCCATCTCTTTCTTCCCACAACCCTACTTCTCTCTGCAGCTCATAGGACAAACAGGGTGACATCAAGTGTCTGCCTGTTAGGTACTCTGGTGCACCAGAGGTGAGACAATCTCTCTAACACCTCCCTGCAGGTACCCTCGTGTGACGTCCCAATCAGGATTGACGGCACTTTATCAAAGTATAAACAAAGCACAGAGACCACTCAAAACTTCTCTCCTCACCCCCAACATGGAAGCCCATTGCATAGCACACCTCACTCATAGATAGATAGGTTCAGCTAGTGGTGCTGGGAAACGTTGAATAACTGGCTCTCCAAAGGGAAGCAGGGAAGCCTGATTTGTGGATTTCTGCAAAGTAGGTAAAAATTTCTGTTATGGCCATTTTCAACCTATCCTTATGGTGCCAGTAAATTAGAAGTCCTGAATCTATAAAGTCTGCTAGCCCTGGCACCTGACTGGTGAGCTGTACCATGGGAAAAATCAAGGCCTGCCCCCCAAATAAAGCAAAACCTTTTAGAACCTTACCATTTGGAGTGGGAGGATAGCCACTGGTCAAACAATGCAGAGTTTCAGTTAGACAGGAGGAATCAGTTCAAGAGCTGTGTTGGACAGCATGGTAACTATGGTTAATAATGAGGTATTCTAAATGTTCTCAAACAAGGGTAAGTATATGAGGTCATACGTGTTAATTAGCTCAATTTAGCCATCTCATGATGTATATATATTTCAAAACATCATGTTGTATATGATAAATGCATGCAATTTCCATTTATCACTTAAAAAATAAATGATTTTTTAGAAAAGAATGGTCTTCAGACCAGCAGCAGCTTCGTTACCTAGGAGCTGATTAGAAATGCAGAGTCTCAGGCCCACTCAGCCTGCTCAGGCAGGGTCTGCATTTTCACAAGATCCCGTGCAAGGGAAAGTTTGAGATTTGCTTTAAGTCAGGTGTTAGTTCAGTCCTCCCTGATGGCCACTCATCCATTGGTCTAATTAGATCACTTAAGTGACTCGCAAGTCCAGCTCTAAAATAACTAACTGGCTGAATTGCTTTCCTGCCAATGTCCTCGTGCCCCTGGCCTCCGTGACCCCTCCATTGTCCCGTCTGGTAAAACTCTGATTCTCGGTCAGCCCAACCCTCCTCTCACAGGGGGACTAAAGAAAAATCCCAAGTTGTTCAGACGGTGCCTCTATGAGTTTACGGCGTCTGCTCTCCACTGAACCCCGCTCTGTGTTTTCCCGCGTCCCCTTGTCCGTCCTCACACTCATCTTTGGCGGCAGAAACCAGCGCGCGGAGCAGCGTGTGCGCGGAGCGGCGTGTGCGCGGCCGTGTGCCCGGCGCGAATCCTCTGCGCACCCTGGGCCGTCTGCGTTTCCCCCGCGGCCCCTGCGCCCTGTTTCCTTTCTCTCGAAGATTCCCCCCATCTCTGGTCCTCCGAGAATTTGCATTTATTCTGATATTTTTTCCCTGTTGTTGCTGTTTATTTCTTGTGGTACCTGGGCTAAGTTTATCGTCTTGAAATCGGTCCCTGTCCTTCTTCACGGGTACGATTCCAGCCTGCCACGTCCTCCCCAAATCTCTTACCCCACGACTTGTCTGTCATTCTCAGAAAGAGAACGCAGGTCATCATTGGAGAAATCTCTGGACTTCCTGCTACCCAGGTGCTAAACGCCCTGCCTCCACTTTCCCCTCCCCTCCCGTCGGAGAGGGGGGCAGTCCCAGTCCCTGCCCCCGAGTGCTCAGCCCCCCTGTCTCCCCCGACGGGACAGGACCTGTGGGCTGCCTCAGCCCGGCTCTGTCTCCACGCCCTGCGTGCCTCGGGTGCTCCGCCTGTGGCTCCCGTTTCTCCTGCTACTCCTCCGTCTCCTCCGTCCTTTCTCTGGGCTTCCCTCTGCTGTTCTTCAGGGTGTCTCTCCAGGCCCTGTCTTGGCCTTCGCCTGTTCTCCCTCAGTACATGGCAATCTTTGCTACCATGGCTTTAATTATGAGCCACAAATTGTTGATTTCCGTAAAACCCCTGCTCTCCAGAACCACCTACCCAGTTACCTGCTGACATCCCCACATCTCTAACCCTTTCCCCCTCCTGGGTTAGCCTCGCCCTTCATGACCAGCCGCTGCCCTCTCTCCAGACTCAACTGTTGCTGCTCCAGGTGAGCGCCCGCCAAGCCCAACTCCCCGAAGGAAGGTCCCTGAGTGCACACGTGCTCCCTGCCCGCCAGGCCTCTGCACATACTTTTCCTTTTGCCTGGAATGCTGTCTTCCAAAGCCCCCTTTTCTCTCTGTTACCCCCTCAAAATAACTTGACTAATTCCTGCTTAGCAGACATTCCTTTCAATATTGCCTTTTCTAGAAAAATAGAATTTTCAAAATAAACAAAACATTGACTTATTCCAACTGTTTTGTGTCTAGGTAAAGATATAACTTAATACCAAAAAAAAAGGCTTTCGAATAAACACCTGGGTACACATTAAGTACATTTTCTCTTCAGACTTTAACTCTTTCAGACACTATTTAACTAAACCTTGTCTTTCCTTTTTTGCTCTTTCTGGCATCAAAAGCCCTTACACACAGGTCCTATCCTTAAAGTATTCCTGACACATTTTTGTTTCCAGAAGCCTCCTTTTGCTGCCGTTGACTCTCAAGAGCTCACTAAGTCAGCTCTTAAGGTCCAGAGGGACTGTCTTTTCCCCATGACTGTTGTTTTCTGCAGCTGTGGGCTTACTGTTTGATTCTCCTTTCAAACACAGTAGCCGTTAGGTAGGAATGAGCCTTCTTCTTTGTCTAGCATCTCTTGAACAGTCTCTGTTCTATTAGAGAAGCACTTCTTCTTAGGATGACTCTGTGGACTCAATCTTCGCCTCTTACTTTCCATCATATATATTTTTTACTTCCTGACTGAGTTCACCCAAACATACACCTTTCATAGAACAATATTATAGGCAATGCTAGAAAAGTATTCTAGTACTTTTGGTTTTATTTCATTTTTTAAAAATGAAGTTGTGGCCCACTAAACTCATTTTGTAATACATTGGTGAATTGCAATCTGCAGTTTAAAACCAAGCACTCTAGATTCTGCTAAATTCTCTGAGTTTCCCTCTTTGTATGTTAATTACTCAGCAGAAAAGGCTTTAAGATTATTTTCAACTAAAGCTCTTCCAGAGACTTTTATCAGAAGCTACTTTTACTTAATGAAAAGACTATACCTTTCTCTCTCCTTTCATTTTAGAAAAGTACATTTTGAACATTAGACAGTTTTTAAAAGGTCACAGGCATGTTTTAGTGAGTTAATTAACAGATTATCTGTTGAATTCCCTGTTTTGCAAAAGATGACCTAAAAGCACTATGTGTGCGTTGCACACCCACACACGTGCACGCACTAATGGCATCTTTCATTTTAGGATTTTAGGACTGTAGAAATGAAGCTCTCAGTAAATGAACTGTTACTACTGGAGCTGATCAGACATGTACCGTACACTTGTGCTCCCCAACCCCGGGCCGTAGACCAGACCAGTCCATGGCCTGTTAGGTACCAGGCCGCACAGCCGGAGGTGAGTGGCTGGGGAGCACATCAGGCTTCGTCTGTATCTACAGCCACTCCCCATCGCTCACATCACCAGGACAGCATTAGATTCTCATATGAGCGTGAATCCTACTGTGAACTGCACGTGTAAGGGACCAGGGTGGGGACTCCTTATGAAAATCTAATGCTCCCCCCACCCAGTCTATGGAAAAATTGTCTTCCACAAAACCAGTCCCTGGTACTGAAAAGGTTGAGGACCACTGCCCTATACCAGATAACTCAGTGTGGTGGATCTCCATCCTGCCTCTAGAATTAGCTCTTTTGGTGGACCTTGGAACATTTGTTTGTCCCAGTACTGAGGCTGGGGAACTTTTTGTGCTAAATCTGCATTTCAGATAGGGAGCTGTATTAGCCCCCTCCCATCACAGGGTGACAGATCATCAGATGACAATAACAGGTGACAGCATGTTCAGTTAATTCTCTTATCTTTAAGACATCCAGACTCTCTGGCCAACCCCATATGCAAAGCAGATAATTGATTGATCAGAGTTTACCATAACAACTATTAGATCGCATTGGACTTTGCAGACATGTCAGAAGACATGACAGTTGTTACAATTTCCTGCATCAGACAGATTAAAAAAACCTACAACTCAGAGACTTTTACCTAGTCCAGCCCCACAGGAAGTCAGATGCATCCTTGTAACCTGATTTTTTGCGAGGCCGTGGAACTAAGAAAGGCAGGTGAGCACATCAGGCTTCATCACCATTCTGGCATTGTCACCCCAGAAAGCAGGAGAAGTGATTCTCACATGTGTATTGTGTGGCCTGTCAAGTCCCCTTCTCAATCCTGAGATAAAGGGGAGCCTCCCCTGTGGGTCCTGGTTAGCCACCCTTTTCCTATCCTAAGCAAACCCTCGGGTCTTATAGGCTGACGATGCTGCTTTCACAGGCCAATGTACAGGCTCTTAGCCCCTGTGTCCTATTCCCTGCCCACTCTCCTTAGATCGTCCCATGGAATCTTAGATCTACAGCAACCAGTCTACTTAGATCACCCCATGGAATCTTCCCTTCTCTTCCTACAGCCTTCCTTTGAGCAAAAAATGGCTCACACCAAAACCCCAGGAAGAGTTACAGTCTTGGTCTTCTAAGAGCGAGAATATCCCTCCTTTCCGGAATGCCCCATGTGGCAGCCCAAAAGACCCAGCCTTTAGTCTTTTATTTTTTTCCCCCAGGTCTTAGCTCTCCAACTTTCTGGGTCTCACGCTCCCTTCTCAAGACAAGTGAGGGTGATTGATCTAATTGAACTTTCTCACTTCTGTAAGGCATAGCTTCTGGCTTTGTCTGGCTCTCTTGCCAAAAGACTTTGGGCTTCTCTGGTTAATATCCTTCATCACTTACTCCTCCTAACATTGCCCCCTCTGCAGTGTCAGGGAGTGTTCCTTGGTGAACACTGTCACTCAAGCAACTTAGCCCGGCACCTAAGACCTTTCCTATGCTTTACCTAACTGGCCTTGATTTTTCCTCCTTCTACAGCATTTATAAAAGTGTTTTGCCCACGCATGGTGGCTTACGCCTGTGTGATCCTAGCACTTTGGGCAAGAGCAAGAATCCCCTCTACAAAAAATAAAAAATAGCAGGATGTGATGGTGGGCCCCTATAGTCTCAGCTACTTGGGAGGCTGAGGCAGGAGGATTGCTTGTGAGCCCCGGAGTCTGAGGTTGCAGTCAGCTATGATGACACTTCTGCACTCAAGCCTGGGTGACAAAGCAAGACTCTGTCTCAAAAAAAAAAAAAATGCATTTAGTGTCTTCTTTCAGCGACCTTCTCAGTGGCCACTGTGCTCTTTCTGTGGTTGCAACAGGCAGGCTTTCTGCGGTCATCTGCTAGTTTCTTCCATAGCAGGCCAGGGAAAACTAAGTAATTCACGGTCCCTACCCTCACAGAGATTCCAGCCCAGAGGAGGCAACAGAGCTGAGCTGCACATCTGTTCCATTCTGGCTCCAGTCCTTAGGTTTCTATGAGGGCTGGACCAACAGAGGTCAGGCTAGTTCCCCTCCCCCTAGGGTGTGGTCTTCCCAGGATGTGAAGATAAAACTAAGATGCCCTAACTGCTTAGGGTGGGAGAAGCGAGTAAGCCCCCAAAGGCACAGAGTCACCCGGATCTAGAGTCCTGTCCCACCAGCAGGGCACAGGCATCCCTGCTCAGGGTGGGAGGCAACAGCTGCCGTTGGCAAGACTGTGGGATAGTGGGTTGCTGTGGCAGGGGTGGCGTTGTCAGTGTTGCTATTTGTGTCTCAGTTCAGTGTCACATCGCCTATTCCTAGCTATTTTCCACTGGCAAGAAAGGCCAAATGGGAGAGTCCTTTCAGTTCCCAGCACCAAGCCACTGCCACTGGGAAGAATGTTTGTTTTTCCTTTCTGGCTGATTTGGAAGTCCTCCTCTAGAACAGGAACCTGTGACCTTGAGCAAGTGTACGATTTCTTCCTCTCTACCATGGTGAGAGAGGGAAGCCGGTAAGTGTAGTAAACATTTACCTGCTCTACCGTGACGTCCTGGCCACTGCTCTGCCATACTGAGCATCAGGTACCATCTCACTGGCTCCTCTCAACACCAACAGTGGCCACACCTCCCAAGGGCTTGTGGGCTTCCGATTCTACTCCTACTCGGCACATAAATGTCGTCTAACCATCACAGTGCCACCAGGTAGAGGTTCCTCTCTCCAGTTTACAATGGAGGAAATGAAAGACTTGAAGTGAGCCCAAAACTAAAAGACATGGGATTAAAATAAGACCCTGAAAGAGTTTCCAGTTCTTTAGATCGTGCCACTGTCAGCTGGTCAGAGGATGGCAGTAATGTCAGTTATTCCCACCCTGGATTCAAAATAAGAGGGGGTCCCATTAGAGAAAGGGGACTCTCACTTTCAGGGCCTGTCTCACTTCCCTGCTGAGAGAGTGCCCAGGGCCAGCACATTGACCACCCAGGCACCTGTTTCTAGTCTCTCCAGGCCTTCCCCAGCGGCGACTCCTGCCTGATCTCCCACTTCCCTTCCACGGTAAGCCCCTCTTCATATGTCACCACCTTTATGCAAACATATGACCCCAGTCTCCCCAACATATGCCCTGTTCACCTAGCTCTACTGGCATCAGCCCGAAAGGGACCACTGCCCTCCCTCTCTCCCCAGTCATTTTAGACCAAGCTGAAATCTCTTCTTTGAGACACTTTCCCTGACCATGCAGCCAAATGCACACATTCTCTCTCTCTCTCTCTTCCCCCTCTCAACTTCTGCATCACCTACTCACTGGATACTTGGCCCTGGGCAAGTAGTGTGTGGTATCTTCTCCACCAACCAGCAATGGCCAATTCCCTTCTGTTGGCCAGGAGGGGAAGGGCCAGCCCTGGTGGTCCCTTCAGCCCCTCCTCACCTATGCTGCCAGGAGTGTGTTCAATTCCAGTTCCTTGGACCAAGTCTGAATCACCTTTGTCACATCTTAACTACCAGCCTTCTCTCTGCCTAGCATCTTGTACTGGAGTGGGAGCTAAGCTGACCTTCAGTTAATGTTGGTTGAATGACTGGATGGGCTTTTGTAGCCTCTGAGAGGTGAATGAAAGCCAGCCGAAGCAATGGGAATAATTATCATGCTTCAAAGACACACTTATTAGTTTCTGGCCAGACCTCAAATCTGATTCTAGGTAGATTGTTTTCTCTCTTCCGCTCATTCTCTCTCCCTCTCCTCTGCATTCTCCCTTCTTCTTCCCTAAGGTGACTGGAAGCCCCAGCCAGAAATGTAGTGAGAGTTCAGGGCTGAGAAGTTTCTGTTTTTTAACATGCCTGAAGTCTACTTTCACCAAGGCACACTGATTCCTGGCAATCGAGGAAGGGCCAGTGTGACCCTATTGATGACCTTTCAGAGTCCCCTTTCTAAGTGTTGCCCCAACATGGAAGCAGGAGTTACTGTGGAAAATGTGCAGTCTTGGACAGAGAGGTTGGAGGAGGGCTGTTGGACCCCCAGAACAAGGGCCCTCCTCTGGAAGCGTTAACAAAAGTAAATGGTTAACAAGAGGGAGGATTTCTCTCTGTTCCTCCTTCTCTGCCAGAGTGTTTACCTCTAACCATTGACCTTTCTGTGAGGTATGAGATCTGAACAAAGTTGAGCATGTCATGGATGGTTAAATGCCCACCTTTCCCTTCTGCCCCTGCCTCGCCCCCTCTGCTGTCCCAGAAGATGGTCAAGGGTATGCAGACCACCCCCTAGGGGCAGTAGCTGGCAAGAGAGGAAGACACACGTACTATCAGAAAAAGAAAGTTGAAAATGACCCTCTGACCCTTTGGGAGTCCAGAGCCCGCACTCCTAGAAGGAATAGAAAGTGCTGTACCGAGCAAGCCAGGCCAGGCCGATCTGATTGATGTTAGAGAAAGGGGGTATTTTAGAGCAGTTTTCCAGCCTTTGACTTTGGTTATTTCTCCCTGCCCACTTCTCTTTCTACCCTACTCATGCTCCCAGAAACCTGCAGGCCCACTGCACAAGGCATTGTTTAATTAGCTGGCAGAGTCCCCCAGCACCAGGCTTTACCGCCCTCACTTCATTCCATCCATGTATGTTTTGTTTAGTGTAATTGGCGGCAGCTCTGCCCCTCCGTGTGCTTAATTGAGTTTAGGGAGAATCACCATCTAGTTGCTTCATTTTTTCTTTTCTTTTTTTTTTTTTTTTTTAGACAGAGTCTCAATCTGTCACCATGGATATATTACTGTGGCATCACAGCTCACAGCAACCTCCAATTCCTGGGCTCAAGTGAGTCTTCTGCCTCTGCCTCCTAAGTAGCTGGGACTACAGGTGCCCACCACAGTGCCTGGCCATTTTTTGGTTGCAACCATCATTGTTGTTTGGCGGGCCCAGGCTGGATTTGAACCCACCAGCTCAGGTGTACGCAGCTGGCGCCTTAGCCCGTTGAGCCACAAGCGTCAAGCCTGCTTCATTTTTTCAGAATAACTTTTCCATCTGTACTGGATTGGGGATTCATTTTACTGGAATATTCCCATTGTCTCCAGGCTCCAGTTGGCCAGCACCCACGTGCCACCTCCACTTTGATGTGTGCAGCTGTTTGGTGCTGGCTTTAGGGGTGGTTGGGGAAGTGTGAGCTAAGCCTGCCAGGGCCCTGCCTCCATCCAGGCATGGGCTGGGTCCTTGGAAGGCTTGGAGTTTCTTTGATTTCATACTTTACTCATCCCCATGCCACTGAGAGCTGAATATGAGCATGCAGTTGATGCATTTGAGCACGTCTCCATGATCCTTCCCTAAGCAGCCCAGCCACACTGCCAAGCACTTTGAACTTCAGCCCAGTTTCTAAATCCACGGAACCTGAGAAGGGGAAGAAACCTGAGGACTACTCAAGATACTGGCTTTATGTCCACATCTTTCCCTACCCCCACCCCCGGGCAGTGGGCAGAAATACAGGATTTCAGAGGGCTGAACTGGGGAGGAGGAATAGAGCAAAAGATGATGCCTGTTCAGGCTAGTGAGAAATCTGTGAATGCCTAGATGTGCCGGGCCCTGGAACAAACCACACACACCCCCTGCAAAGCTCTCAGTGGTCAAACCAGATTTTGATATCTGTTCACTTTGATCTCAGTTCATGCTACTCTCTTAAAGGTCGATCCTCTTTAAAGAAATATTTTATTTTCAATTCAGACACAGCCCTTGATGTAGCAGTAAAGAACTTCCCCCCTGAGAGACACATGGCTGTGAAGTGTTTGGGTATGTAACTTCCTGTCTTTGCCTATGGGGACGGCTTTGCCCCACTGCCCTTCTCATCCCTCATGAGGGTGCCCTCCCACCCCTGGTGCCCAGGCTCAAGGGCACTGGACTGAGGGCAAGAGGTCAGCTCAGACAGGAGGTCCCTTTGGCGGGGGACTGGTTTGGGATAGGGAGTAGTTGCTATCCTTCACCCGACAAGAGTTTCTTTGAGAATACCACTCCCTGCCCCCCACTTTGAAGATGGAAGTCAAATTTTCGGACTGTGCTGTGCAGAGCAGAGAGGTCACTAGGCTCTAATGCATTTACCATTGACTGCCCCTCTTGTAGTGCGTCTATTAGTGAGTAATTTGATTTGTACCTATTCATTTGCAGTCCCTGCAGGAGCCTGGAGCTGGCCCCTAGTATAATTGGTGCTGTCTCTATTTTTACATCATTAGATTAGCCCCGACTCCTGGCCACTTGTTGTCTGCGCTTGTCTGTCCATTTATACAACCTAATGTAACACAAAATTCATTACTGATCACATTACTTTCAACTCTGAAGCCAGCCTTGTGATAAACATTTGGTTAACCCCTTCTTACCCAGGGGAGGGCTGACAGAACAAATGCACTTCCACCCGACAGGCAAATCAATATCTTAATACACCAAAGTGGAATTGCATTTCTAGATTTGTTATTCCTCCTGGAGGAGCAAATGGAAAGGCTCGTCTGAGCTAGCTGAATTGAATAATGAATAGACCCCGGCACCAGCAGCCAGTCTGTGAACACAGCACAAAGGCAAGCCCAGCATCAGCTCAGCCTTTTTCATCTGGACAGGCGGCAGCGCCACCACAATTAATTGAGATTGTGGGGCTCTCCCGGCTACAGTTGTGGAGCCAAGAGCATGGACTGGGACCCCGAGGGGGCAACAGAGACCTTGCCCCAACACAATTCCTGCTGCCAGGCTTGGCCTAGGACAACTGGGCCGAGAACTGGGGTAGGTTCCTTAATCACTGATGCAAAGGCTACCAGACACATGGAGCTGGCACTAAATGCCACCAAGAAATAAAATCTATTACAAAGGTCAAGTTTACCACTTGGAAACATACAGGAAAAAAAAAAAATCCGATTCTTCTTTAGGACCAGGTCGAAGTCAATGATACTAGGATTGGTTGGTTCACACCACCTCGTGTGTGCATGTGCCCGTCCCCAGGGGGAGCATTCCTTGGCACACAAATGCCTGTGTGCCTGTGTGTGGTTGGAGCTCTCTGGTAGGAATGTTTATGAGCAGCATGTGGGACTCTAACACAGGAGCTGGCCTAGAGTCTTAAAGGGACCTCAGCACAGCGCTATTTAATCCAGAAGATTCTCTCCTACCCTGCCCTGGTCATCCCCTCCCCAACCCCTATTTGTCTCTGGGTAGCATCCCCGCCCCTATTAAGTTATTACTTGTGAGATAGTTTGCTTCTAAAGGAAAAATACTCCCAGTTACTAAGAGACTCTCAAAAAGCCTGTACTACAATGATTAGAAAAATAGCCATAAAGGAAGTAGAATGGAACCCATTACCACGAAAGTCATAAATCCCTGAGTAAAGAATCTGTAAGCTGAAGATCCTCAGGTGGAAAAGGAAGCTGGGGCATGCAGCTTGGATTTGGGGAAGTCCTGAGCAGGAGGCTGAGGAGAAGCACCGAAGCCTGGGGTTAATGGGTCTCCTTTCAATGGAGTGGGACACCCCCCACACACACACACACTTGGGCCCTGCTGTCCTTTAGCGTGTTCAGAGCCCTTACAGGCCAGAAATGACAGGCAATCCTGTGAGACATAGAGGACTAGAAATCCCTTGAGAGGGCCCAGATGCCACTCCTGACCTGTCTGTTAGGCTCACTCCCCACCCCCATCATTTCTCCCATCTCTCTTCCTTCATGTATGGGGGAGGGGCACCTCCTTGCAGCCGTCCCAAGGCCCCAAGGTGAGAGGGAAGAGGTACCGTAGGGTCAGGCCAGGGTTCCTTGTCCCAAAGATTCCAGAGTCCTAACTCTGAAGCACTTCCTACGTGAGGAGCTGTGACAAGGAGATCCCCTCAGCAGATTATACAGGACATCCTCATGTCTCATCAGCGGAAGGACACTGGTGTGTCACTGAAGTGAGCCTGGGCACAGCGGCTGTCTCCTCAAAGCTGGAGGAAGCCCTTTCAGGAAGGATGGACACTAACATCCCCGTCCCCACCAGCCCCCTGTGTACGGACCTACTCAGCTGCAAGCAGGCTTTGGTCCCTGCTGCTATTCCCCTCAAGTGGGTGAATAGGACAGCTGGGGGGCTCTTCATATCCCATGCTGGCCCCTGCCCCATAAGCTCTTGAAAACAGATAAGAGCACAGCCCTTGGCCTTCACAGAATAGGACAGACCAACGGGAGGGAGGAGGCTGAGTCTGCTGGGGGAGTGAGGAACTGAGATTTCTTAACCTTGACTGAAAGGGGGGGAAAGCCACATCTTTCCAAACTCTTCCGCTGCGTCGTAGAGAATTTAATTACGTTTGGACATTTGAATGAGAACCAGATGTGACTCTGGTCTACAGGCCAGCAGCGTTCAAAGAACAGCAATTCTCCTGTGGTCTGCAGGCCCCTCTGCTATCTGGAGGATAGCTGGTGGAGACCCCTGCCTGGGTGCTGGGGTGGGGTCTTTCAAGCTTCAAGGCTGGGCTTTAGCAGACAGGCGGGTCCAGGCCAGCTGCCCAGTGCCTGGTGCCAAGGGTGATTTTCCAAGCTCTGTCTCCTCACCACAGCTGTGCAGGGTAGGCCTATTTGCCAGTGCCTGGGATTCCTCCTGGCCCCTCCTTAGTACCCCACGCAGAGGGACGTCTGCTCTGCTGCTCAGCTCCCGAGTCACCCTTAAATGGCATTGCCCAGGCTCTGGCCCCTGTGTGTACCATGCACCTGGAGCTAGAAAGGGCATTTCAGCATTCCCACCCCCAGGTGGCCTCTGCCTGAGGAGTCTCTTCTGTGTGGTCAGTGTGGGTTCTGCTTCTTGAAGCCCCTTCTCGTCCTTTTCTCCTGAGAGCCTTGCACACCCGGTGAGGTCACTAGAGCAGACCCTCCCCTCCTGTTCCACAGACGCTCAAGCAGATGAGAAGTGAAGTCACTGGCCAGGTCATTCGGCACATCTGGGACAGAACTGGAGCTAGAGCAGAGTCTCTGCCCCCTCCCCCGCCCCCCCCCCCGGCCGTCTGCAGGGAGTGTGGGTCAGGGCTTCTCCTGCATCTGGTGGACCATAAGCCTGGCTTCAGCCCCAGTTACCAAGTACCTCAAAATAAGGGACACGTGAGCTGGCTCAGCTCAGCCTTTTCTGTCCCTGTGTATGGTGTGTGTATATACTCTGCCTTGGTCGGGACTTACGGTTTCAGTAGTGGGCACTGAGAGGGCCACTGGACGTGGGATACTGGCTGAGGCAGTCTGGTTGGGTGATCCTTCTGCCTTCTCCTTCGAAGCCAGGACTGAGGCCTGGATAGCCTGGGTTTCCTGGGAAAGGCCCCAGACCCCAGCCAGCCCAGCACACCCTGTGGCTCAGACTGTGTCCTGCCACTGTCTCAGCAGTTCCACCATTCCCTCGTGCACACAGTCATCTCTAGCCGAGAGACAGGCTTGGTGACCAAGGACTCAGAGAGGCCTTCCCCTCTCCAGCATCGCAGCACACATCCCCTGTCATCATGCCCCGGTCTCCACTGAGCCCACCAGAGTTCTGGGATCTAGCTGACCTCTAAGTCCCACCTCCCACCGTGCTGGCCCGCTCTCATGAGAAAGGCTTCCCGAGGCTGAGAACCTTTTCTCTTAGGCTATGGTAGGGAAAGCGACATGCCTGCCCCCAGTTTTTTGGTGGAAACTCAGGTACAGAGAGGGCTTCTGGTTGCCTGCTTTAGCCTCTTCAGCGGTAACCCTTTCCTGGTGTTGGTCACAACTGTCACCTTCTAGGGCCGGTGGATGCCCAGGAGCATCTCAGGTCTCCCGGCAAATGCTACTGAGGCTATTGGGTACCTGTGCCTAGTCACGGGGCCAAGGCAGCAGCTGGAGGTGCCCTGAGCCAGGAGCGCCAGAGCTTTGCCTCCCGTGTTTGGAGTTGGGAGTGGAGGATGAGCCATGCACTCTCGGCCTCGTTGTGCAACATTCTGGGTCTCAGGAGTCAGGAACAAAAGCTAGGCGTGGAGTGGCTGCCCAGACCTCAGCACTCAGACTGATGGCAGAGCTCTCAGCAACATGGCTGCATGGGCTAAGGCACCAGTCTGTGATGCAGTGGGCAAGGGAGTCTGCTCAGACTTAGGTGTTAAGCCCCAGAGATAACAGCAGGCCAGAGTTAGCCCTACTTTCATCTGCTGCCTGGTCCCAGCGGCCCAAACCAGGATGCCTGTTATCAGAACAAGGAAGAGGCTTTCATCCTCAGCCCCTCAGCTAACAGGAGCTGTCCTGCCTCTTGCTTGAGTAGGGCACAGAACCCTTGCTGGCCAAAAAAAAAGGAGGGGGGACTCCCTTCACTATCCCCCGAGACACAGCCCTACCTCAGTCTTCCCACCATCTCACTGCCGGTAGGTAAAGGCGGACCCTTGTCTGTGGCATCTGTGCAGCTCTGCAGCCTGAGGGAGGTGCCTAAGGGAGAGAGGAGCCCCACACTCCAGTGAAGCCTGCAGCGGGAGGGAAAGGGAAGGTGCAGGGGAGCTGGCGCCTGGGAGGTGGGTATGCTGAGTGCCTGGGAAGCGAGGCCTCCCCATAGCTGCCGCCTTTAACTGCTGCACTTTTCACCTCCTAAAAAGTGCCCTGGGGGCTGAGGCTGGCTCCTACCCAGAGTGTGGTCTCCAACAGAGCTGTCAGGGTTTTAGAGGCAATCTCAGCCAACTGGCCCTCACTCTCATGGCGCAGCCCCACTCCCCCACCTCCTCAACTTCACTTAAGAGACAGCAGCAGTTTCCAGGCCCAGGACTGGTGTAAGACAAGCAGCCCCCTAGCCATGTCTGCCAGGGCCACCTCCTAGTTGGCATCTAAGCCATCTTTCGAGGTGCCAGCTCTGGGGATGAGCTGCCAGCTTTGCTTAGCCCCATGAAGTACATTCAAACTCTTCCAGCACTGAGTCTCTCTCTCTAAGCCCTACTCTGCATAGCTGGTACCTAGGCCCTGTCAGTAGGCCCCTTGCTGACAAAGGTGATTGTTGGGGGATGACCCCATTTGGATCAATTTGCTGAACTTGTAGAGGTCCTGTCTCCTTCCCATACAGATCTTTAAGAGAAAATGCTGTAAATCCTTGACTCAAGCAGAGGACCCCTTCCCCCAATCACACTCACACCTCACTCCCCACGCAAGAGCCCTCAAGCAGAAGGGAACTGAAGCTGTTTCTGTTTGTTGCAGACCTCTTCTGAGCCAGAGGCTGGCTGCTGCATGCTATGTGGCTCTCTACTCTCCTGCCTGTCACTGGGCCTGGCCCAGGCAGGGGTCTTAACCTCTGCTAATGTGGGAGAACTGGGAGGTGAATGCAGGAGGGAAAAATCAATGCATGTCAACAGGGTTGGAAATTTATTTTCCATCTTGGAAGAGGATATTTGCAAAGAGGAAAGGAGGGAAATGAAAAGCTGTAAACAAATATCTGCCATCTTCTTCCCTGGGCCATTTCTTAATTAAAAAGAAAGAATCCTTCCCAAGCTCTAGTGGAGACCAAGCTGGTGGGGGCCTAGATGGCAGAGACACCTGCTGGGAGGGAGCTGGAGAGGGACCCTGAAGTCCTGTGGATAATCACAGTGACTAATCTGATTGCAACAATAATAACTCAGTTGCTGACTGGAAGCGTTAAGCACTTTGTGATGCACTCTACATCCATTATTTAATTTCATTCTTACAACCAGGCTATGAAACAGACATTGTTATTCTTGTGTTTGGGAACGTGAGGCAAGAGATTTGAGCAACACGCCCATAGTCTCTCAGGTAGCAGGTGGCCAGAGCCTGTGCTCTATCCACTTCCCTAAACTGCCTTCCCCACCCTGGGCCTTGCGAGGCCTCTGCCTTCTCTGAGCCTGGGGAAACATTCCCCCTTCTCACTGGGGTAGAAGGACAGGCTCCTCCTATATGGCCCATTGAGAATTCCCCCTCCCTGTGTGTACCCCAAAATACCCACCCAGGTAATTGAGTTTGCTTTGCCTTAACAAGGTCAGCCCCCTCTCTCCACTCCTGCTGACACCTTTGCATTCCGACAGGCTCTGTGTGAGGTGGGGGCAACATGAAGGCCAGGCTTTCTCATCCTTCACTCATTTCCTGAGAGCTGAGGTGTCACCCTTTAGCTGCTGCTCAGTCCATTGTCTCTCTACCCACTGCGGCTTGCCCATCCTGGCCCATGGCATACAGGGGCAGCCTTTTGCCCCTGGGACCCCCTTTCCAAACAGGGCCCATGGGGAATGGGTAGACACAGGCTGGCTAAGCCTGGGGTCCAGTTTTAGTGACGCTTGGAGTTGTCAACATCACGTGGCCTGCACCATACCAGTTCTTTCAGGTGGTGCTTCTCATCTTCCTTGGTTTTGCCATCTGTAAAACAGGGGTTACATCTCCCACTCAGGGCACCAAGTCCCTGGAGAGAGGGAGACCATAATGAGATTGATTATCGTATGTCTGAATCAAGCCACTTACCTGGGAGCCACTCCTTATCCCCCCCCACACACACACACTTGGGGGCCTGGGGAATGGCTATTTTTGAGCTACCCTCCCCACCCACCAGAATTGCCAGACCCACTGTGGATACTTCCTTTGTTTACCCCCCCATCCTTCAAGAGCCCCTGCACTCTCTCCGGGGGCCTGGCAGGTCTTGGGTGGACTTTTCCCACAACTCCACCTCAGCTGCCAGAGAGCTGCTCAGGCCTTGGGGTCTTGGAGGTGAAATAAGAGGGCAGCAGCCAGAACTGGGACCAGTGCCTCAGAATGTCCAGAGGTGGCCCTGAAAACCGTGCAGCCTGCCTCCATCTCCTTCCTCTTCCGGCAGCCCACCCGCATGGGGCCCTGTCTGGTACTGCATGGGCTGTAGGTCCTGGTCTCGCCCTTCCCAGAGCTGTTCCTCATACTCAATGTGTCACTCCTCTGCCCCCACCCCTCTGCTGAAGGGGGTCCTGGCGCCATCACAAGAGCTCCACCTCTGGGGGCACGAAGACTGATTGGTCCCCAGCCCCCAAACGTGCATGTCACTGTCCTCCTTGACTGCAGAGTTCCACTGCAAGCTTACCCTCCCCCAGTGTGACACCCATGCCTCCTGACACCCTCTTCACCTGCTTGCAGAGATCAGTGTACTTCTCAATCATTGTCCATATCTTTTCCAAAAAGATTCCTCAATGCTTTTCTTTTCAAAAGGGAAAAAAAAAGGAAAAAAAAAACAATGCCAACAGCCCAGCGTCCGTGAGCAACCCAACAGTAACAAAGCATGCATTCGAGATGGAGGAAGGTAAGGCCACACATTTCCATTTGCCGCTTGCTCCTAGGGCTGGGCGGCTGGGATGTCTGGAGGGTGACCCTGCGTGCGCCCTCCTCTGCTCTACTCCCCGTGAACACTCACGGTGCTCAGCGGGAAGAGGAGAAAGGGTGTGAGAGAAGGTGTATAGAAAAGTGCCCAGGGACAGCCAGACCTCTGGTCCTTTCATTATTAATCCAGGGCAAAGAATGGGCCCCACTTCCCCTTACCACATCATTCATTCATTCATCCATTCAATAAACATGTTTGGAGCACCAGCAATTTTCTGGGCCTCGTGATTGCCACTGGCGATACAGAGATATAAGGCTTTCCACCTGCCTGGGGAGACATAGGTGGGTGGGTTGGAGGGCCTAGGCTAGGAGTCAGCACAGAACACGGTGGGGCCTTGCCAGCTCTCCCAGGGGAACAGGATGAGCTCATGGAAGAGTGATCATTTGTGCTAATCTTTGGAAGATGAGGAGGCGTGCTGGGGCCCAGGAAGCCTGTGAAGGACTTTCAGTCAGAAGAATGTGTCTGAACACAGGCCCAGAAGCCTAAAGCAGCCAGGAGAGGCTGGAGAGGTACACATCTACACAGGCTGATTGCTTTGGTTCCTCAGACACAGGGGTAGGTAATGCTAGTGAGGTGCAGTCTGGAGGACAGGTCATGGAAGGCCTTTTGGTAATGCTGGGGAGTTCAAACCTTATCCTCAGGACTATTAGGAGTCACTGAAGATTTTTAAGCAGAAGGAAAGCAAGTTTGTGCTGTAGATTGACCACTCTGGCTTTAGTATGCGAGGTGAATTTGAGGGTGGGGTTCTTATCAGTCAGGAGACCTAGGTGCACTGTCCCGGGCAGTGGCAGTGGAGAGAGACACTCAGCTGCGCCTGGGTTGCCCTGCGATGGAGTGGGGAGAAAAATAGGAGTGAGGCAGCTCAGGCTTACAGAAGCGGCAGATTGATCTTGTAAGCTCCTGGGCAATTGTCCCTGCACTGTCACAGGATGGAATGGAGTGTGTCCACTCAGACTGGTGTGGTGGGTTCCCTGCAGCTGCTGGGATGTTGCTGGGGTCCCGCGTCCAGGGGCAGTGGGGGTGCCATGCTTGGTCCCGGGCTTTGGTTCTCTCGGCTTCCTTGGCAGTGTGGACGAGGTGGTATTTTTCATCAAGGCTGTTGGGGCTGCCTCTCAGTTCTGAAAAGGGGTAATCTTCCCCATCCTGCTCCTTCATCTGGGGCTTTCCTCCTTGGACCCGGTGTCCAGATCCTAAGGAAGCCCCTGCTTTCCTTTCTACTGCTGGTGCTACTCTCTGCCCTCTGGCCCTGCTGCCAGCGCCCCCTAGTGCCAGGACGGCCGTGCATGAGGGCGCCGGCCTCTGAAACCCAACCGAGCAGGGGCCTCCCTGGCCACTGCTCCGCAAACTCCTTGGCTTGCTTGTGGGGAAAGTGAGGGAATGGAGGGAGCCCTCTGGGAGTCCGAAGATTCCATATAGAATTCCCATGGTCTACTCTTTGCTTTCCCATCTTCTCCCTCTCATGACACAATGGTCTGAGCCCCCAAATTAGGGTGAGACTGAAGAATAACCAGGAAAAAAGAGATCCTGCCCAGCCGTCACCTGTCTTATCCGTATCCAGATAACTCTTGGCTTTTCCCAGGTCAAGGCCAAACAGGGCAGCCAGCATCTCTTAGAGATCAGGGACCAGAACCAGGCCCTCAGCTTATATACACAGCCCCCTCCTTCCACATCCCAAATCTGCTAAGAGATTCCAGTGTTCCAGTGCCCCATCCAGCCCAGCCCGGGCCCCAGACTGGGTGATGCATCCTGAGGGCCTCACACCTGGGCCCAGGTGCCTTCCTTGCCCTCACTCTGTTCGGTGGCTGCTGCCGGGCAGCCGCAGTGCTTCACGGTGGCCTGCAGGGAGTGAGGGTCAGCAGTTAGTTACAGGCTGGCTGGTGACGAGAGTGAAGGCCACGACCCCTTCATTCCCTAACCAAAGCCAGCTGTGTTGTGCATATCATGGCAGGGGGCCTGGGGGTGAGCACGGGCTGGAGATCAAGGTCTCAAGCCAGACAAGTGTAATGTTTGAGCACACCTTGCTGTTTCAAGCGACTTTCTTGAAGTCTTACATTCCTGAGGTGGACAGACCAAGTGCCCTCAGTCACAGGCAGTCTTGAAGAAGGATAGGTTACAGGTCACCAAATGTTGGCTTGCAACAAACCCCAGAGACTGCCTGGGTGTGTGTGTTCTCACATCTTGGAGCCCACTATGAAGGGCTGAAAGACAGTAGGATCTGGCCACTTGAAAAAGCCAAGAAGCAAGTTCTGCTTCCTTGTATTCAGCAAGTAGGGAATTTTATATCCCAGCCTACCTATCCCAATACCTGTCTTGGGTCAAGTGATGGTGAGCAGTAAAGGTGCCCATGGCTGAATGAAATGGGCCAAATTGTCATAGCCAAGCTGATAGTGTGTCTGTGCAGGGGTCAAGCAAGGGAAGGAGGAAGAGCAAAAACCTGCCTGCTTTCCAGGTTGATTCTGAGCAGGAACATCCGAGGGGCACCCAGGACAATTGGGAGCTGAGATGGAGGGAGAAAGGAGGCACCCCAGACGAATTAGGACCCTCTCTCCCTGGTAGTAGGCCCCTCTGATAGCATTGCTTCCTGTAGGAAACAGGACACTTTCCAGAAGGTGCCAGAGATGAACTAAGGCTTGGCCAGCAAGCAGATTGTATGGGTGAGAACAAGTGAACAAGTGAACAAGTGAGCCAAGGTGGAGATTCCACAGCCGGGGAGGACGGGCAAGGAGAGGTAGGGATGGGTCAGGCTGGGAAGCTGTGGCCCTTCCTGTGTCCTGACTTTTCCCCTCCACTTCATCTGTGGAGTTGGGAAGCATGCTGGCTGAGCAGTAGTGCGTGTGCAGGTACGGCCTGTGCCCTGTGAAGAGCAGAGCTGACCACACAGATATTCAAAGTGGCCATACTTCTGGCCTTCAGGGCTTTCCCACATCAGGGAAAACCATAGTCTGAAACTGGAATCTCAGCCAAGGGGCCTCTCCCTCCCCTGGCTGAGCCTCCCTGTGATCTGAGCTGCTGCCTGCCCTTCTGAGGAGCAGGTGGGTAGCCCCCAGCAGAAGGATGCCAGTGGACCCAGAATGGTGCCCCAAGGCAGGCAGCCCGGCCTGGAGTGTGCCCCCCACCCCACCCCACTCTGACCATGCCTGGCCCTCTCATCTGTCTTGCAGAACTTCAGCGAGAGGGAAGCATCGAGACTCTGAGTAACAGCTCTGGTTCCACCAGCGGCAGCATCCCGAGAAACTTCGACGGTTACCGATCTCCACTCCCCACCAATGAGAGTCAGCCCCTCAGCCTCTTCCCTACCGGCTTCCCGTAGGTACCAGCAACCTGCTTCTGACTGGCCAGCCCACTCACCTGCTGGAGGAGGGGAGAAGCCCCCCTCTGGTCCTACCCATCAGTCTCGGCTCCTCTTTCATCAACCATCTTCCCTAAGCTTAGAGACAACAGCCACCCATCCTACCTGGATTGAGAAGAGACCCTTCTCCAAAACACCTTGGTGTACCCTGACCTCTGCCACATCTGTCAGTGGGGGCTGTGGCCAAGAGAGACTGCAGAAGCTCAGTCCCCTTCTATGTTTGCACATGACATCCTCCATTGGATCCGCTTTTGTATTTTTTAACATACCCATGGGGGCCTTGAACAGTGACCATATCTTGGGTGGGGAGAAGGTGGATGGTCCAGCAGAGCATTTGACCCTGAGTGGACAGTCTTAGCCCTGGCCCACTTCTGGCTGTGACACATGCTGCCCCCCATCTCCCTTTGGTCAGCCCCCCTCCAGCATGGGGTGAACTGAGGCCCAGAGTATTAGGGAGGGAAGAGGAAAGGAGATGCCTCTCTTTCCTCTCTTCTTTCCCTCATCAGCTCATGGGAAGAAATTGTTTCTGATCTTTAAGCCCTTTTACCCTGGTCCTGTACTGTTCAGTGAAGGAAACCGTGGTTACTGAGGCCCTGTCAAAAAAGTGCACGTCTTGTCTAATAAATCACGCTGCAATTGGTGTCTATCCTTGAGTTGCTGGGGTCAGAGTCCTCTCCAAATGCTGAGCAGAGTCCTGTGGGTCCCTCCATGGGTTTGTGGAGGGTAGGAATAGGGAGAATTCTGCTCTGGAATTGGGGTGGGGCCTAATTAAGTCCATTCTCTAAGCTCCTTGACTGTTGCCAGAGGCAGTGAGGTGTCAGGTGCCAGTCAGGCCCTTGCCAGGTGCTGGGGAGTTGCTGTGGGGAAGAGAGCTTGGCAGAGCCTCTGGACTCATCTTTGGGATACCTTGTAATTGCCTTTCTTTTCAAACTCACAAGATGGGAAGGCGGTTAGGTGAAGATGGGTATTCACAAAGCCTGTCTAGAACCTCCAATGACAAGTTCCTGACTTTGTTCTCTCTCCTCTCATTTCTGGCCCTATAGTGAACAGCAACAAGGAGACAGGAGAAGGGGGAGCAAAAGGGTGATTGAGCAGATACTACTCAACTACTAATGCTCATCCCAGTCACCTCTTCTCTGCTCACATATCCCAGAGACCCCAGGGAGGCTTTGGGGGATTAAAGGAAACCCACTGAGCCAAGTGTGGTTTGGGGTAAAGTTTAATGGAACAGCCATAGAAGAGTTGAGTTCACAGACAAGCAGGCCTTCCATCCAACCTTCTGGCCAGAGCTGAGCCTCTTCACACAGCCTGCCCCCAAGTCCTGGCACCGAGAAGAAACTTAATTTTTAGTTCCCTCACTATATCAATTGGACATGTTGGGACCTGAATCACACTAGGCTCTGTCAGTTCAGGCGACAGTCCTGCACAGGGTGGCCTAAGCCAGTCCCTCCTTCCTGGACACCTGTATGGTGAGAAGTCATTCCCTCACTCATGCTGGGAACATAAGGAGGCCTGGGCCTAGTCAGTGGGGGCTCTTGAGGGAGTTGCCACTTTCCCCATTTTGCTGGTTGGAGACATTGATGATCTGGGCACTGCCCCCCCCCCCAGTTGCCGCAGTGTTTCAGTTAAAAAGGGACAGAGAAGAGAGGGCCACCAGGCTGCCCATGCATCCTACCCATGGCCTGGCTCCCTGGGGATGTGTCCAGAAACTCTAGGAAGCAAAAGCCCCTCTGAACCACCCTAGGACATGTGAATGGGGCAAAGACCTTGCTGCCAAGAGCTCTCTCAGCCATGCAGGGAACTGGCTGGCAGCTTAGAGTCAGGAGTCCTCTCTGGCCCAGCCCTTCCCTCCAGTGGGGGCAAAACAGCTGTGGCCTCCTCCAGTCAGGGAAAGTGGTGGGCGTAGGGCTGGACTTGTTGGCTGAGCTTGCAGGACAATCTGGTTATTCATCTGCTTGTGCAGTCAGGCCAACTCTGAGTATGTGGGGGAAGGGTGAGGATAAGAGAGGCCAGATAAGCTGGCCCCATGGCGGCTGCCACTGTAGCTCAGGTTATCAGAAAGGCCATGGGCCTGGCCCCTCGCTAATTGGGGAGGTTGCAGACCCTGCCATGGGCTATAATCAGCTGGAAGTGAGAGCTGGGTCCCAGGATAGGGGACCTTACTGTCCTTTGGCCCCCAGAGCAGCCAGCATGCCATCCTCTACAGATAACATCCAGGAAAATGCTGCCTCGCCCTCAGTCCCAGCAGACCTCATGATGGCATCATCTAGGAGGTCATCAGAACATAAATCTAATTGTGGCCAGACCAGACAACCTTGAGGAAGCCACGTAACCTCTCTGATTCTCACAGCACTACCTGTTCAATGGACAAATTACTATGGACTCCTTCTCAATTTGAGGGAGGAGAACTATCTTAGAATAGTTCTGAGACTGACAGAAGCTGGGGTGGCAACTGAGGAGCAGGGATACTGTCTAGGACTGATTTGACAAGTCTCAGCAGTCCCAAGGCAAACTCAGGCACACAAGCACCAAGAATAGGGCCAGCTCCTCTGTAAAGAAGCAGAAGCCAGGTCAGGCCGCCACCAGTCTGGAATGGGAGATGGTTTTTCAGCACTGACTTTTTTGTTATTAGAGATCAGAGAGTCTGTAAACAAGAAGTTACATATGAGCGCTGTTAGATCCTCATGTTTGTTTGTTTTTGTAAAGCCAAGCCTGAGCCCTAGAGAAAGACAGAGCCTTGCCCAAGATCACGAAGTCACACAGTCAGCTGACACCTGTCTGCATGTTCCTGCTTCCCACCACGGCCAGTTCCCTTAGAGGGGTCTGAATCTTCTGACAGATTGTGCCTCCCCCCCTCCCACACAATCCAAGGGGCCTGATCCCACTGACCTGACCCCATACCTCACTCCTTCAAGCTTCCAGGTTGGGCCCCTGACTAACTTGGCAGCTGCTCCCCTATCCCCATGTCACTGGGAAAGCAGCCTCCTCTGCAGACCTAGAACTGCAAGCTCTAGAGGCAAAGGGAGAGAGCATCTTGTATGTCTCATGTTCAAAGCAAGAGCCCAGAGGAGGGCAGAGGCTCCGGAGCCCCAGCATGGCCTTGCTGTGTGAGCCAGCAGCAATGGCATCACCACCTTGTAAGGAGTGGATTTTGGCATGTCTCTTTTAAAGTTTTAAGGTCCTTTCACAGCTTTGTCAACAGCACCCTGTGGCCTTGGGTAAACTTTACCTCTGGGCTGCTGGGTCCTCATCTGTAAAGGAGTAGGGGTGAGGAAGGAGGACCGTGTAACTGCCTAGAGGGACAGAACCCAAGCAGGCAAAGGGAAAACTGCAAGTCACAAAGGCAAAAGGGTGAGGTGCAGAGGCCAATGGGGCAGGCCAGGTAACTCCTTAGTGCGACATCAAGAGGGCCGTGCCTGAATTGTGGCGGCTACCCCCTGACTGCCCCAGGGAATCCTGGCCCTGCTCCCTGCCAGCCCCACCCCTTTGCCACACAGGTGGGCCAGTCCTGGGGATCCTTCCTATTCTTTACCCCGCTCTCAAGCCACTCAGCAGAGTGCTCTGTTCACGCTCTCATGATCCCACACGCCCACACCCATAACTTTACACTCACATGCGTCCACGCAGCGGGCTCACCGCCGCTTTTACACTTCACTTCTGCCCACCGCGGAGGGTGCTCCAAGGGTACCGCCCCGACCCGCGGGCCCCAGACCAGTGAGTAGTCTGGAGTTCCCAGGATTACAGGGTCCCCCAAACTCTGAAGAAGTTACCCAAACTCTGGCGGTAGGGGGTGGGAGGCGAGTGGCCTTGATCTTGGCCGCCTGATCTCCCCCTCAGGTGCAAAGCGCGTCCCTCGAGGGCCGTCTGTTTGGGTCGTAGCAGCCAGGCTGGGCCTCGCCCTGGTGTCAGCCTAGAAGACGGGCCAGGGCCACACGGGCAGTGGCGGTGGAGACATTTCCCCGGGTCTAACTGTAGGAAGTGGCCCCGCCGCCTGCCCTGGCATAAGGCCGCGGCCACACCGCGACCAGGAGGGAGTCAGGCTGTTCGCTCTCCCCGCGTCCCCCGCCCGGTTCCAGCCAGTTGGCCCGACCCTGCGCGGGATAATTGGGACTGAAGAGAGGCGACGGGCGGGCGGCGGCTCCAGAGAGACTGCGCGCCTGTCAGCCGCAATTTGTTTAAGTGGACGGGACAGACTCGGCCGCTGCGGGCTGGGGTCACCAAGGCCGCGGCCCCCACCCCAGCCAGACCTGGGACCGCGGGGGAGCCCAGCAGGGCCGCTAAATCGGGCTGGCTGGCGCCACGGCTCAGGGAAGTACGGGTGGGCAGAGAAGCCGTGATGGGGAGCCACTCTGTCCGCGGGAGCGTCTTCGTCCACGCGCGCGCACACACACACACACGCACGTCGAGACGGCCGTGGACGCCAGCGGCATCCCCACAGCCGGTCATACGCGAAGGGCCCACACACGTCACGTATCTTGGCCTGGGCACATTCCTATGCTACCGGGCACTTCCATGCCAGTCTCAAACGCCAGCACCCCGTTACTCAGAAGCACGTCGGGACCCTCCGCCACACGACACACATCCCCACATATCCACTGCGCCCGGGCTCGCGCAAACCCGCGTCCACGCAGACAGACGAAGGCACCCGCGGGAACCTCTTTTGAGGTTCATTCAACCCGGGAAAGGTCCCAGCAGTGTCCCTTGACCCTGAGAGAGGTTACGGGCCAGAGGTCTGACGGGCAGCCCAACGCGGTTCAGGACCGCGGCCCCACCCGGCCCAGGCTGCTCCGCCGGATTTCGTTGTTGCAGGAAGCGTGGAACGCACTGACCACGCGCAGCGGGCTCGACTCAAAGGCCCGCGCCCGCCCGACGCCGGGGGGGAGGGAGGGGCCGCTGAGCGCGCGTCCCCCGCCCGTCTGCGGGGCCGGGCCGATGCGAAGTGACAGGGGCCGGAGCTTTGTTGTGGAGCCTCGGCCGCCTGGCGCCAGCCGCCCCCGCCCGTGCCCTCCCCCTCCAGCCCCGGGCGGCCTGCAAGGCGCCCCCCGGGGCTTCTTAAAGAAACACGCTCACTCGGCCGGGGGAGACTCCCTCGGGCGCCTGTTCCTGGGAAGGGGAAAGAGGGTAAATCCAGGATGGGGAGGGGCCAAGCAGGAGCTGGGGGCTACAAGGCGGCGCTCCAGGGCCGACCAGTCCACCCCAGCACCAGTTTTCCGTGAGCCAAGGATATTCCTAACTGGAGTTTGCCTGGGGCTGGGGGGGCGGTGTCCACACGCAATTCTGAGATCTGCTACCGCGGGGCCTCCGGGAGTTGCAGGACGGCGGGACAGTGCAGACAGTGGGATCCCGGCCCGGAAGAGTGGGTGAAAGCCAGAGGGCAGGTGGGTGGCTCCGTAGATAGGACTGCGGTCCCCAAATACAGCCGCTGCATCGGTTTCTTGGGCAAATATCCAAGGCCTGTGTGCTTCAAATTCTGCACACCTGAGACTCCAGGACCTGCTACAGATTGTCCCCAGGAAAATAACCAAAAGGTACACACTTAGATGTACACGCATTCTTACAAGTGCAAAAATATGCGTATACACACACACACACACGACTTGCAAAATGTATTCACAGATTCCCAGGCGTGTGCCTAAGGAAAGCTGCCCTGGCTATTATCTGGTCACTTCACTGACTGCACAAACGAGTCCACACGAGTCCCACCCCCGGGGCCATATCCCGTCTAAGATGGAGCTGGCAGGTCTTTGCTTGTAAAAAACTGCAAAGTACCCTGCCCTGGCTGTGTAGACTGCGCAGCACAGAACCAAAGATTCGTTCTGGGCAGAGAAGAGGTACAAGAAAGAAGTGACCTAGCCAAAAGTGAGGTCGTGGAGAAAGCGCTGTGGGGCAACCCCAAAAGTGCTATGCGATGAGGAGTTGCAAGAGCCCCGGGGTCGGCTCCAAAAAGTAGGAAAAACGGTCAAACTAGGTCTGCCAGTCCCAAACCCTCACTGCCAGAGGAGATCCAGCCTCTACTCGCCAGCTCTTAGCTTTCAGCTACGAGATGCCCTGCGACCGGGTGTGCGCGGCGTCTGAGCACCTGCCCAGGTCACTGAAGGATGCGGGATGCATATGCGCCCACCACGCGGGCATAGAGCCGGCGCGGGGCCAAACTCACGCACACTTGCATTTGTTGTAAGGGTGGGAGTGTCACCTGTGGCTAGAGCATGCTCCCTGGAGCCAGATTTGAGTCAAGTGGGTGATCGCTCCATTCTCCCTTTGCACACCTTGCATGACAGCTCTTTCTGCACACAGAGGGCACCACACTGGGCAGGAAACACGCACACACACACACACATCCCAACAGGAAAAAAATACTGGGGCTGCTGGAAAACGGAAGATGAAGAATGATCACGGAGGTGGTCGGGGAAAGGGAGTCAACCACAGGTGCGCGGAGACACCCCGACTTCCGCACGTGTTACTCAGCCCTCCTTTACTTGGGAGACGTGCACTTCCAACAGATGGAAACAAACTCTAGAAAAGTGGCTAGGAAAGCGGAGAGAAGATGCCAGTGTTTAGAACGAGGGAGATTTGCGTCTCCAGTACCGCATACGGCGAAAATTCGTTGGGTCGCGGGTGCAAAATCCGCGGTCCGGAATCCGCCGGCACAGTGCGGCCCTGTGCTGAGCAGAAGGTGCGCTCACCTTCCTAGCCCGGGGACTGGCTCTCCGCGCCACGGCAGACCTCAGGGCTGAGTCCAGGGCCTGCCGGGAACTCCAGGTTCCTCCGGAGGGAGTCTTGTGAGGGAAGTGGGGGGGGTGTCCTTGCATTATCCGCCAGGCCGCTTCCCGCTCCAACCCGAGGCAGCCCCAGCAGGGTTCTGCCATGGCTCCACTCACCAGCTCCCGCTACCTGGGTTCCGCTCCCGGACCTCGGACCTCGGCCACCCGAGCCTCCCGACTCGCCCGCCCACTGGCCTCGCTTTACAGCTCTTGCAGCCTTCTTCCGGAGTGCGGGGACCCCAGGTGGCGCCGCGACCCAGAGCGGAGTCGGAGGCCGGGCCGGGGCGCGGGCCAGAGCTGCCCGGCCTCCAGGCACGGGAGAAAAAGAGGGCGCCCCCTGTTTTCTCGGGCCTATGTCAATGCTTTGCACTTGGGGGCTGGCGTGCAGCCGGGGGGGGGGGTCCTTCCATAAAGCCCTGGGACCCGGGCACCCCTCGCCTCAGGCCCTGGCGGCGGGTCAGGTCGGCCCTTCGCGCTTTCCAGTCCCAGCGTAGGCAGCCGCGGCGCGGGAGGCGAGGTGGGGGCCGGGGCAGGGGGAGGGGTCTCGGGGCCTGCCGGCCCGTCATTGGTTAATATTTTATTCTGTTGACATGTTTTCTTACTGCTGAGGCTTCCGACACCTTCTCCCCGGCCCCCCCTCCCGGCCGGAGCTTGGCCTGAGCTGTCAAAACTCCGCCCCCGGAGACCCACAATTGGTCCAAAAAGCGTAAAATCAGCAATCAAGGGGGGCCTGGCTCGTTAGCGCAGGGGATCCGAGCAGGGCTGGACATGTGAGATAGTCACAGTTTTCCAGAGATCACGACAAGATCTAACCAGTCGCGCGTGGTCCCCGGCGCCGGAACCGGCCAGCCCAGCCCAGCCCAGCGCAGAGCCCCCGCCGCCCCCGCTCACACAGCCCCGCGCCCCTTGCGTGCGCGGGACAGGGAGCCGGGAGGAGCAGCTGCCGCGCCCTCCGCGCCGGTCGTCGGTCCTCCGCGCGCGCCGCCGCCCGGGCCGGGGGTCCGAGCCGCGCGCCCCCGGCCCCGGCCCCCGGGCGCCTGGGCCGGATGTCCCGATGAGAGAGCCGGCGCTGGCGGCCAGCGCCATGGCTTACCACCCGTTCCACGCGCCAAGGCCCGCCGACTTCCCCATGTCCGCCTTCCTGGCGGCGGCACAGCCTTCCTTCTTCCCGGCACTCGCACTGCCGCCAGGCGCGCTGGCCAAGCCGCTGCCCGACCCGAGTTTGGCGGGGGCGGCGGCCGCAGCAGCAGCGGCGGCAGCAGCGGCCGAGGCGGGGCTGCACGTCTCGGCACTGGGCCCGCACCCGCCCGCCGCGCATCTGCGCTCGTTCAAGAGCCTGGAGCCCGAGGACGAAGTGGAGGACGACCCCAAGGTGACGCTGGAGGCTAAGGAGCTGTGGGACCAGTTCCATAAACTGGGCACGGAGATGGTCATCACCAAGTCTGGGAGGTAGGGCGGCCGGCGGCTGGAGGGCGCGAGGGCGAGAGGACGGGCTGGGGACCAGACAGCACCGAACAGCGCGGAGCCTTAGCTCCCCGCTCACAGCTGCCGGTTCCCGGCTCTTACCCCGGCGCCACGCGTTGCTCTCATAGACAATCAAGTTGATTTCTGTTGTTTGGCACTGGAGCCAATTTCTTTTAAAACGAAAACACCAAAATCCCCTCAATGAAATAAAACGAAAACATGCTCCTAACGAGAAGCAACAACCGTTCCAAGTCCCAAAGCCGTAGAGGCCTGATGGCTTGGTCCTGCCGCTTGGCCCCAGCGGCTTTCCTCGGCGCCACGGTCTTGCTCTTCTGTCTCGGGGTCCGTTTCTGAATTCCGGGGAAATACAGCGTCTCCGAGACTCTGCTCCGACCCTAGAGACCAGAATGGGAATGGCTCCCTGCTACCCCTTATCCGGTTGCTCGGTTCCCAGCAGCAAACACCGGGTCAGCCGAGAGCGGGTCCCAGCCTGACCCTTCCGGAGATCTGTCCCAGCCCCAGGGCTTTTAGCCCTGGACGCATCCGCCGCCCCAGGCCTTAAAGCCAGAAGAAAGCCACAGTCCCCAACCCCACCACCCCATGTCTCAGCCACTGAGAATTCAGGCCTGAGTCTCACCCTCTTCCCCCGAACTGCGGGATCAGGGCCCCTGATCAGGCGCGGTAACCCAGTTCCCCAAACAAACACCCTCCAAATTTGTTTCTGAGAGTTTTGATCACAAGTGGGTTTTATACTCTGAACGAATTTCAAGGACATTCTGGAGAAGCGAGTGTATTTCTAGAGGGCCTAGATTTCTTTCCTGGGCACTGGCTTTCAACTCAGAGCAGAGAGAACAAGGTCTCTAGCTCTGAGCATAGGACTGAAGGGAAGCTCTATGAGAGAGAGTCTGACAGGCAGAAATGGGATCTCCTGGGAGTAGCAACCACAGTTGGGGTCTTCCCGGCAGTGATGAGAGCAGGCAAGGCAGGGAAACACAGACCAGAACTCCCAGCAGTGATGAACTTCGGTGTGAAGGGGAGAGATGGAATGGGAAAGAGGGGTCCCAATGGTGTCTCCCTCCTTCCTTCTTCCCAGGAGGATGTTCCCCCCCTTCAAGGTTCGAGTCAGCGGCCTGGACAAAAAGGCCAAGTACATCCTGCTGATGGACATTGTGGCTGCTGATGATTGCCGCTATAAGTTCCACAACTCTCGCTGGATGGTGGCAGGCAAGGCCGACCCGGAGATGCCCAAACGCATGTACATCCACCCAGACAGTCCGGCCACAGGGGAGCAGTGGATGGCCAAGCCTGTGGCCTTTCATAAGCTGAAGCTGACCAACAACATCTCTGACAAGCATGGCTTTGTGAGTGTGGGATGGGTGGGGATGGAGATTACAGCACCCAGCACTGTAGCTGGGGAGGAGAGTCAGGCGAGAGGATACCCCAGCACGTAGTGCTGGCCGGTTAACCCCCAGAGTACCCTTGCCCCTTCATTGCCCGGTGGCCAGTGTGGCCTGGGGCTGGGCTGCAGGGCTCCACTCTGCCAGCCTGGGGAATGGCGGGTGGGTGGCTGGTAAGCTTCGGGCTGCTCTCAGTCTCACTTCCAGTCAGGTCTTCCAGGTCACCTTCTTAGGATCCAGCGGGAAGCTGGTTGGCTGGGACTGGGTGTGCAGTTTTGGTCTCAGGGAGGTCACCCTGCTCTTGGCCTGTGGTGATGAGCTTGGAAGACCTGTCCAGGACCTTAGCGTGGCCCTTATCCTTCCCCAAGACCCGTGTCCCCAGCCCTCCTCCAAGACTAGGGGATTTAAAAGTTAAACCCATTCCCTCCACTCAGCCTCCCTAAGTCCTTTTCCTCCTCCACAAGCAGGTGCCCAACAAGGAGGACAGAATTTGGGGGTTCTCTCCCCGCCTGTCTCAACAAGTCCCCGGTGAATGTGGGGGGGTCCATGAGACAAAAGGAACTGCCATTCTGTGCTAGATGAACCCCCTGAGGAAGGCTGGAACCCTCTCTGGTTGGGGTGACTAGGGACTTAACAATGAGAAAGAGGGAAGTTGTAGGGCATTTGTTTTGCTTTGCTTTGCTCTGCTTTGTATTATTTCTCTTTCCAACTTGAGAACAAAAAAAAATTTTAAGTGGAGAAAGGGAGAAAAGCTGTGAAAAAGAAAAGTGAGAGAAAAACATAGAAGAAAAAGAAATAAAGGCAAGAAAAGGGCAGAGACACTGGAGAAAATGGGGAAGGGAGCAGAACCAAGAGAGACAAAAGGAGAGGAAGAGGTCGGGTCCCCGGAGAGTAGAGAAGCTCTGGCTGACCTGCGCGCTCCCCACAGACCATCCTGAACTCCATGCACAAGTACCAGCCGCGCTTCCACATAGTGCGAGCCAACGACATCCTGAAGCTGCCCTACAGCACCTTCCGCACCTACGTGTTCCCAGAGACCGACTTCATTGCTGTCACTGCCTACCAGAATGACAAGGTGCGCCGGGTGGGCGGTGGGCACAGCCCCTGCACCTACACCCCCAACACGTGCAAGCTCCAAACCTCCACCCCCCATCTCCTGCAGCTCCCCCGCACCCCTCCGCGCGTTCATGGTCCACTCCCGAGCACAGAGTCTCGTAGCACCCACAGACATCCTCTAGCCTCCCTTTCAAGCCCAGAACACGTACACACACAGCTCCCCCGGGGCCCGCGAACAGCTGGGCGCTCTTTGGGGTGGAGATGTTTGCTTAGCAATTAGCAGAGACTCCCGGCCCGCTCTGACATTTTTACATTTTATTCGTTTATTTCTTGGCTCAGGAATGGGGATTTAAATGAAGACAGGGCGCCTGAGGCAATCTGCCTAAGTTTTAGCGATGCTTGGAACTTGGGGCCCAGTTTTCACCCTCCTGGGGGAGCCAGAAGGTAGGACAGGTGACACAGCTCTCCAAAGCATCCTTGGCTGCCGTTATGGGTCAGCCCAGGCCCTGGACCGCTTGGAAAGTGCTTTGAGGATTTTCCAAATTAAAGGGCGCTTTCTGCTTGCTTTTACACCATTGTTCTAGTGGGGCAAAGCGTCACTCCCACTAGGCCAGTGCACCCCTGTCGGGTGAATCAGAGGCTACGTGTCTGTTCCGTCTCTGTGAGCCAATGCGTACTCCTGGCTACGCGTGCTCCATTTGGGGAGCCTTGGATTCTTGTGGAGGAGTGTGAATTCGTTTGTATGTGGGGCACTTGTTCGTTCTGTCTGCGAATGTTTGCGTGTGCGTGGGCCCATGAGTGTGACGGTGTGTCTGTGTGTGTACCTGCGGACTTAACGTGTGCGCTGCTGTCTCCGTGCGCGCCCGCTTAGGTGCCGGATCGTTTCACTTGTGTAGCCGCACGCCGGCCTGAGTGCTAGCTTGGGCCGATTTTGACTCTGTGCTCACGGTTTAGAGCTTGTGTATTGAGAGGCTATTCCTGTAACAAGCCTTCAGAGGAGGACAGAAGAGACCCTGTCGCTTTCTTTGAGCCCACTCGCCGACCTCACCTCGGGGCGCCTCGTCCCAGGCGGGCGGGTACCAAGTGGACACTCCGCGGTCTCCCCTTGCGGCCTGCAGCCGCTGACCTCAGGATGCCCCCGGCCAGGCTGGAAGAGCCGGGGCCTGACGTAGCACCGCCCCCTTGGTGTCCACAGATCACGCAGCTGAAGATCGACAATAATCCTTTTGCCAAGGGCTTCCGGGACACGGGGAACGGTCGGCGGGAGAAAAGGTGAGGAGTGAGCAGGACCACCCCCACGGAGGGTGCCCGCGGGAGCGGGAAGCCGGAAGGGTGTTCTCCTTGCTCACCAGATCCCTCCGCTCATCCCCAGGAAGCAGCTGACGCTGCCGTCTCTGCGCTTGTACGAGGAGCATTGCAAGCCGGAGCGCGATGGCGCCGAGTCGGATGCCTCGTCTTGCGACCCTCCCCCCGCGCGGGAGCCACCGCCCTCCCCGGGCACAGCGTCCAGTCCCCTGCGCTTGCACCGAGCCCGAGGTGAGGGTCTGGGGATCGGACAGGGGCGGGGAGGAGTAGCTGGAGAGGGTCTCCTCAGGACACCCCGCTGGCCTTTTGCTCTGTGACTCGCTAATCTTAAAGGCCTGGGAGGGATGTGGCTGCCAAACTGGGTCTTTCCCGTGAGGGCGGCCCCTGGCAGCCTGATGGTCCGCTGGAGCCTGAGCTAGGCCCCTCCGGCGCTGGGACTTGTGGTGAGATTTCCTTTCCAGAATTCAGTTTCTTCCACTGTGAAGTTTGGATTAGGTGACCTGCAGCTGCCCCTTGTCTGACTCTGGACTCTCCTCCGACTCCACCTCCCCTCGGGAGACCCGTAGAGGCTGCGCGTCCGTCTCTGTCCTGAGACCGTAACCCGCGCCTTCTCCCCCTGCAGCCGAGGAGAAGTCGTGCGCTGCTGACAGCGATCCCGAGCCCGAGCGGCTGACCGAGGAGCGCTCGGGACCCGTGCTAGGCCGCAGCCCAGCTCCGGACAGCGTCAGTCCCCCTCGCTTGACCGAACCTGAGCGCGCCCGGGAGCGGCGCAGTCCGGAGAGGGGCAAGGAGCCGGCCGAGAGCGGCGGGGACGGCCCTTTCGGCCTGCGGAGCCTGGAGAAGGAGCGCGCCGCCGAAGCCCGGCGGAAGGACGAGGGGCGCAAGGAAGCCGGCGAGGGCAAGGAGCCGAGCCTGGCGCCGCTGGTGGTGCAGACAGACACTGCGTCCCCCCTGGGCGCCGGACACCTGCCCAGCCTGGCCTTCTCCAGCCACCTCCACGGGCAGCAGTTCTTTGGGCCTCTGGGAGCTGGCCAGCCTCTCTTTCTGCATCCAGGACAGTTCGCCATGGGCCCCGGCGCCTTCTCTGCCATGGGCATGGGTCACCTGCTGGCCTCAGTGGCAGGCGGCAGTGGCAATGGCGGAGGCGGTGGGCCTGTGACCACTGCGGGGCTGGACGCAGCGGGGCTGGGTCCCGCGGCCAGCGCAGCAAGCACCGCCGCGCCCTTCCCGTTCCACCTCTCCCAGCACATGCTGGCATCTCAGGTAAGGCCTGTGACCTGGAGGAGCAGCCAGCTGGGCCGCTGGGGCGAGCAGAGGGCCTGCGGGGTGCTAGAGGTGGTTGGAGCCCCCAGCTGGCAAGAACTCAATAAAGGGAAGGCCCGATGGACGCTCTGGGTGACACCTAGGTTCTCAGAAACTAACACCAGTAGGTCGGAGGTCCAGCGAGGACACTGCTTTTGACTTCTGTATGACCTTGGCCAAGTACCTGACCCTTTCTGGGGCTGTTTCCTTCCCAATAATCCCAGTGAGGAGTGAGACATCCATCAATACTCTCTTGACTCTGAGAGACCAAAGCTGCCCCTGGCTTTTGTGACATCCACTCTCTTGACCTCAGAAAAAATTTTCTGGGAACAAAGACCCTTGCTTCTCTGTCAGTCCTAAAATGCTATGGTGGCTGTATAAAGGGAGAAGGAAATTTTGCATTATTTTCTGGACAATTGACCACCAAATGAGTCACCTCCCAAGATATCTCGGGCCTCTTTCAGACTCTGTACAAAGTCCTCTGCCCTGGCAGAGGACACCACTGGTCTTTCCCTCCCACCTAGAGTCCCCCAACTCCTTCAGCTACATCTTAGGGAACAGGGGCTCAGTTCCCCAGGCCCTAGTTGAAATTCTGAGCTCCCATGGGAGAGTTTATGAAAATGTGGCCAGCGGCACAATAAGGAGATCTGATGGGGAGAGCGGCCTCTTTGGTTGCTTGGGTGGAATATTCCCTGTGGAAAGATTTGGAATCGCTTCATTCATTTTCTTCCCTCTGAGGTTTCTGGCAGATTGAACCCTTTAGATCTTATCTAAAGGGAAAGAAAATAGGAGTTCAGGTCTGAGAAAGCTCCTTTGGTTCAGGAGCAAATATTTTTAAAGTTGGAGGGGGTTCTGAAATGAGTTTTAAACAGAGCTCCATATCAGCGTGTATGGAGTGTTTGAGGCACCAGCATCACAGACCTAGGGTGCTAGGCTAGAGAGGAAAGATGTGGAGAATGAAGTTCAGGACCTGGAGTTTAATCTGCATCCTGGATTCTGTGTGTATGTGAATGCCTCCTTCACACACAAACTCTGCTGATGATTATGGGTGCCATAGAGGTCAGAGGGAAGTCAGGGCTTCAAGACACAGCCTGGTCAACAGGTGCACAACCAGGGTGGGAGTGCCCAGACTTGGGAGGCATTAGTTGGGATAACTACAGGTGGTTAAGTTTCCAGGCTCCAGTCGCAGCCATCAGGTAGAGCCAAATCCCAGGAGATCTGATGCCCCCTTTCTTCCTTGAAGCCTGAGATGCTGGGTCTGAAATGTGCAGTGGTGCTTGACCCTCAGGAAGGGTATTTTCTCCCGGACTCAGCTGCCTCTTTGCTTTTCCCTGCTTGAACCAGACCCAAGGCTTCTCAGGAGCCCAGCATAGTCAGCCCCCTGCCCTCCTCCCCATGCCTACACACTCTGGGGAGTAAGCCATTATCTCAAAGGTCAGATAATCTGAAACTCAGGCCTCATGAACTCAGGCAGTTTGTCCAGGGTTTTCTGGCTGCTGTGCTGTCTACAGGCAAAGACTTTGCATTCCTTCCTTAGCTGTCACTGAGGGGCTGCCAGGAGTTCTCTATAGAACACACAAGCCAGTTGTCTAAACTGGTTGGCACCTGTGCCCTTCTCTTGGCCCAGGCAGGCGACTCCCTGAGCAGGTGAGCAGGCAGAAGGAGATTTTACAAAGCTCCTGTCCCAGCTTCTGCTCCCTTAGCCCTGTTGGAGCCTGCAGACAGGAGGGTTAGGGAGGGCACTGTTCTAAATGAGCAGAACCTCCCAAGATAGCCAAAGCTGCCTGCTTGCCACCTGGCCCTGTGCCTGCCCCGTTTCCTCCCCCTAGGCTTTTGCCTGTGCTAGTTCAGCCACCTGGAATGTCCTTTCCCTTACCCCTACTGTAATACTCAACACAGAGCTTAATGACACAAGGCATCAGCCTGAAATAATCTCCCCCTCTAACTGGGTTTGGCCATAGCACACTGGGTCAGGCCCACCTGTGCTGCCCATAGTTACAGTTATGTGAGCTTTGGTTTTATATCCCTAAAACAGCAGGGCAAGAAGCACTGGTTGGAGCACCACCCCCAGCCCCCAGACCACCCTCAGAAGTGCCTCAGGCAGAATGTCTAACCCTTGTCCTGTTCTGTTTCTTCTAGGGAATCCCAATGCCCACTTTCGGAGGCCTCTTCCCCTACCCCTACACCTACATGGCAGCAGCGGCCGCAGCCGCCTCGGCTTTGCCGGCCACCAGTGCTGCGGCTGCAGCTGCGGCCGCGGCTGGCTCCCTATCCCGGAGCCCCTTCCTGGGCAGTGCCCGGCCCCGCCTGCGCTTCAGCCCCTACCAGATCCCGGTCACCATCCCGCCTACCACTAGCCTCCTCACCACTGGGCTGGCATCAGAGGGCTCCAAAGCCGCGGGGAGCAACAGCCGGGAGCCCAGCCCCCTGCCTGAGCTGCCTCTCCGCAAAGTGGGGGCCGCGACCCGTGGCGCCCTCTCGCCCAGCGGCTCTGTCAAGGAGGCGGCTAGTGAACTGCAGAGCATCCAGAGACTGGTGAGTGGGCTGGAGAGCCAGCGAGCCCTCTCCCCCGGCCGGGAGTCGCCCAAATGAGGAGCGGCTGCCCAGCTGCTCCGCTGCCACGCAGGCCTCCCGGGCTTCCTGCCCCTGCTGCTTGGGACGTGTACAGCACAGAATGGGTATTTATTTAAATAAAGGAGCAAATGTGGGCTGCAGCAGCCAGAATAGAGCCTCGTCTGGCAAGTTGGGGCCTGGGACAGTTCCCTGGGTCTCAGCGAGCATCAGGCTGGCGGGAACGCAGTCGCTTTGGAACCACTAGACTCGGTCCAGATCTGCACCAACGTCGAGGTGGCATCCGTGGGTTCTCTCTGTCTTCCAGGGCAGTGGGAGAGGCTTCCTCCCAGGCCCAGTGGTTCCTTCAGAAGCCAGAGGCGAAGGGGTCGGGGTGGGAGCTTTGGAGGGTGTCCCAGAGTCCTTGGTCTTGGGCCTGAACCGTGTGGGAACCTGGGGTGGACGGAGGATGCAGGAGCCAGTGAAGACTGAGGTCAGTGTAGACTTGAGATGGGGGGCACCTGCCCTTGTAGTCCTTCCTCCTCTTCTCCCGAGAGACAGGCACCGCTCCCACCCCTGGGTCAGCGGAGGGAGCGGCCTTGAGTCCCCAGGGGAAAAAAAGATATTTATGAAATAAATGGTAATTTGTGTAAATAAGCTTTAAGATTCCCAGAATATGCAAATTGGTATTAATTTATTCAAAGGTGTACATTGCCGTGTACATATATTTAGAGATTAACTCATAGCATTTAATTTTTTTTTCATTTTACATGAGCATCTATATTGTACAGGGCTGGGGGGCCCTCGGCTGTGGGAGCAGGCCTGAGCCCTGAGCAGCCCCCACCCACCCTGCCGGCCCCTCGGCCCCTCCGCCCCCGGGCTTTGCTGGCCCGGCCCGCGGGCTCCACCTCAGGTTTTCACTTTTCGCTTCGGACGGAGCGAGAATCGAAACAACAAAAACGCAAGAAAACAATAAAACGCTACAATGCGAAATGAACGGCGCTGTGCGCTCTGTGGGCCGCGCGGGGCTGGGGTGCTGCAAGCGCGTCTAGAGGGACTAGGCGGGGACAAAAAGGTCGGGCGCCCCTAGCTCGGCGGCAGCGCGGATGGGGCCGCGGGCGGAGCCGCGAGGCCGGGCGGCGCCGGCGCGGGGCGCAGGCCGGGCAAGGAGGCGCCGCGCCGCCTCGCGCCCCCCGCGCAGGCCGCGTCCCGGGCCGGGGTCGGGCTCCCCCTGCTGGCCACTCGCCGCCTGTCCGCTGCTCCTGCTGCTCTGCGCTTGGTGCCTGCGCAATGGAGCCAGAAGCGCAGCCGGGCGCCCTAGACGCCCGACTCCCTTTCTGGGGCACCGCGGTGGAAATGCAACCCCCTTTCCACACTTCTGGTGGGTACTCGTTGCCCCATCTCACTTCTGAGGAGGGATTTTGCCATGCCCTCCTCCTCAATATCTCTGACCCTAGAATTTGTTCCCATCTCTCTGCCTCCTGAAACTCCTAGAGAAACATTTTCTCTGTGTTAGGGCTGTTGACTAGAGTGGCAAAATTTGGCCTAAAAGTTCTTCCCAAAGCCCTCTTTGGAGTGCGAGTCAATAGACTATAACTTTCTGCCTCAGTTTCCCCCATATAATAATGGGCAGGGTCTCTCTGGGGATTCCGTTGGGTCAGACTCCATTAGGCTGGTCATTTTCCTGAGACCCACTCCAGCAAGGACCGCTGCCTCCCGCCCCCATCCAGGGAACTCCAAAGGGCGGCAGCTTCCTTTCCCCTCCTCACCCAAATCTTAGCAATGGGAATGGTCATTGGGTCCTCTCCTTCAACCACGGGTCTGCTGGTCACCGGTCATCACTTTTGAACCTTGTGGATTTTTGACTCCCTGGCCTGGCAGGCTACCCACTTTGGGCACTGCCTTAGGTGGGGGTGGGGGCGGAACGGGGGTGCCGGCTTACAACTCCCCGGGTATGGTGAGATGAAGGAAGAGTGAAGGTGGATGTGGAATTGACAGTTGGGGCTCCAAACCCCGGGACGCCTTTGTGGGCTGACACTTTTGCAAGGAAAGAAAACCGTGTGGGCCTCTTACACGCTGAATTTGCTGGAGGGAGTAGGGGGATCGACCAGTGCACAAGTAGGAGGGCGCAGAAAACTGCGTCCCAACCCGCAGAGGGTGGGTTCCGGCTTCCCTGCCTCAGACCTTAGGGCAGGGACAAAGGAAGGGGCAGTCCAGGAACCGGGCGGGGACAGGTAAGCCCTTTTCCCAGCTCGAATGGTATCCTTTGTGGGCAGTGTGTTTATTCGAGGTTGCTTTGGGGGTAAAACGCCTCTAAAATTCCGAGAGCAGGGTCGCATTCGCTTCTCGCTGTCAGCATGTCTAGGAAGGAGAGTTGGGGTTGGCTTCGGGCCTGCGGCGCCTACCGACCGGGCTGCTGACACCAGGGGGCAGCAGCGACCCGGGGCCGCGGGCGGACACGGGAACCGGAGACGGGTGGCCGCGAAGGCCTGGCCAGGCGGACTCCTTGCATCTGCGTTCGGGCCATGGGTGGGTGAGGTGGTTCCCCAGGGCCTCAAGTACCCCAACCCGCCCCACCGCACCCCCGCGCCGCCTCCTGCCGCACATGTCCCTGACCAGAGTCGCCCACCCGGCGCTGCGCTGGTCCCCAGCTGGGATCCTGAGTGCGGCTGCGGAAACTGCGGCCGGCGGCTGGGCCTCGTCCCAGACAAAGGCCAGGCCACTCCCAGGCCCAATTAAGCCGCCCGCCTCCCTGGCCTCGCAGCCTTCATTGTTCCCGGGGTCGCCAATTAGCCCAGGCGCCCCGCGTACCCGCTGCTCCGGTGCCCCAAAGCCTCCTTAACCCTTCAGGGGCTGGCACCAGGGGCTCTGGACGGCAAAGCTGCCAGCACTCAGGCGTGTGGTGGGGTGAGGGAGATTGAGGTAGCGGAGGCCTGCTGCTGCCGTGGGACCTCGTGCAGTGGAAGTGTGGGTTCTGAGCGGGCACTGTGCGTGTGGGTGTGGGACTGTGTGGGGGCTTCGCTGGAGAACTCGGAACAGGGGGTGTGCGCGGCTCCGTGAGACCCCTAGCGGCAAAGCCGCGCCATCCCAAGACCTCTGCGACAGCGTCTGCTCTTCGGTTAATCGGAGTCTTCAAGGCATCCCCAACCCCTACTCCGCCCCTGCTGCAGAGATCTGGAGCAAGGGCGCAGAACCCGGGCCACCTCCCCAGCCCGGGAGTTCGCCCCTCCGACGCGGGGCATTCCTGGAGCGGGAGGGCGCGTTCAACCCCACGCTCCTCAAGACGCCCCCACGTAAACCCCGGGCTTGAGGCCCCGACCCCACACACGCACACCTTCCTGGCTATGGGACGGCCCGGTGAGGGACAGTCTCAGTGAGTCCGAGATATAAACTCTGAGCTTGCCTTCCTCCGCCATGGGAAGGACTCAAATTCCAATCCGGCTTCCTCTCCCTCCTGCGCCGTCTTTGACCTCAAGTTCGGAGCACCAACCGGCCAAGCAGGGTGTCGAAAGAGTCCGAGCTCCGAGGACTGGGCAGGAGCGGAGGGGAGTCCCGAGCGCACTTGGGACTTGGGCAAAGGGTAGGGAACCCCACCCTTCAGGAGTTCAGGAACCCTTGGTGTTCCTTTTCTTCTCTACCTCATTTGTTGGGGCCAGAACCTTGAATCTACTCCGAGAACACCAGTTTTCCAAAGCGTAAGACCACCTCTCTTTCCCTGGCTCCCGCCTTTGGCACTGCCAGCCGCTCCCCCACAGGAACCAACCTGGAGCCCGCGCAATCCCCAGGCCGCCGCAACTCCACAAATGTCCACGAGATGGCGCCCCAGGACAGGGGCCCGGCTGCGGCAGCACAGCCCGCCCGGGTCTAGGGCCCAAGGTAGGCGGACCAGCACTCAGTGAGATGGGCACTGAGACAGAACCACGGACTGACGTAGGTCCAGACCTAGACACTGGTACAGACAGCCGAGGGACCGAGGGCCTCCGGACGGAGGCTGCAGACACACATGGACCCGAGGGCCTGAGACCTTGCAGTTTCAATGCCCCCACTTGGAGGCCCAGCTGTAACACCGGCCTGCGGTCTTCTGTGTGCTTGGCTGGGACCCTGGAGATCCCTCTCGGGGCAACGTGGCCACCTGACTCCCGTCTTTAGAAGCGAGGCTATGGCTGGGATGGGATCCACGGGCGCCAGGTGGACGCCTCTGGCCGGCAGCAGTGCTGGTGGAAGACCCTCGACAGTGCAGGCTGGCGCTGGGGGTGGGAAGTTGAGGCCCCTCTGGGATCCACTGGGATCCAGTGCTCCTCCCACCGCCGAGAGATCGCCTTGGCTGCTACCTGCCTCTCCTCAATACCCTCCCCAAGTCTTGGGGGGGGGGATGTGAAGCTACTCACCTAAGATTCTGCCTCCGTAGGCCCTGGGTGCCAGAGGCCCAGGGGAAGCTTTGGGTCTGTGTTATTCCAGCAGGAGGTGGTGGGGAATGGAAGGTACAGGGGGCAGCCTGGGAATTTCTCCCTTGGATTGAAAGCCACCAGAGTGTGTGCACCCGTGGATGAGGAATGCCAGAGTGGAGCAGGGGTGTGGGGGCGAGGTTTGAGTCTTTAATGTCCTCAGATGAGCTCTAGCAAACTGGAGATTAAACCCTACATACCACTAGAAAGCAGCCCAGTTAAGGCCAGTTTAGGATCATTTCCACTTCTGCAGTCACCAGCCAGGTCTCTTCCGAGCACTAAGCTCAGCTCAGCTCTTTTCCCCTTCACAGTACCACATAACAAAGGATAGGACTAAACTTTTGCTAATTTGATAATTATCTCCGTGTCCATCTAGGGCTGAAGCAGCTGCTTAGTAGGAAAACTACACAAGAGACAGATAACAAGGTCAAGCTCTGCCTCTAGCTGTAAGACCCTGGACAATGTGACTTCATGCTGGGGGGCCCAGAATCCTCTTCTGCAAAACAAGTAGTTGGACTACAATCAAATTGATCTGTGAATGACCAGTTGACCTTGGCCCAATTTCCAGGGACATCCCCAGCCTCAACAGCTTCAGACAAGAGCCAAGGACTATGTTCCCACTTAATGCTTGAGGAACCTGAACCTGAGAGATAGGTGAAGTCCTTCACAGACCTTGGAGACCTTGGCTGTTGTTGCTAAGATTCTTGGGGTGGGGGTGGGGGGCTGGGCTGGTGGCCTAGATGAATTCCCAATTAGGAAATTGCTTCTAGGTCCTGAAAGCCTCTGGGAAAGGCTGGCTCCAGCTGCCTCCCCTCCCTATGGGATATGGTTATCATTTACTGCTTTGCTTTCTACCTTAGAGCATGCTGCTTTTGCAGAGACACAGACTGATGGGTTGGGGGGGATGACTTTGGCACTTAGCCCCACAGTTTGTGACTACATGTGACTTCTTCCCAAAGTCAGAAAAGGATACCAAGGAGGACATTCCAGCACCCATGTTTAAGGGTGTCACCCAGATCTAGGTTAGCCAACTGGCTAATTCTTCACCTGTGTGGAAAGCTTTAGGGCTAGGGCGTTCAGACACTTTCAATGAACCCTCAGTGAAAGGGAGGGATTACAAGCCCCCATTTCACAGACAATGACATTGGGATTTAAAAAAATTAAGTGAAGTGCCCAAGGCCATCCCATAAATAAAGGACAGAGCTCTTTCGAAATCCCATGGGCCTGGCCCTTGGAAACATAAACTAATGAAGTGATGATGGTGAGAGTCAGCCTTCTTTCTGGGAAAGGGCAAAGGGGCTGGGGGAGTGCCTGGATATCCTGGCCAGGAGGTGTGTTCATGGGAGAAGCAGCCTGACTCAGAGCCCAGATCCAGGCCAAGGGGGAGGGCAGCCTCCAGGCTGCACATCAGCCCAGCATGGGGGAAGGGCTTGTGTAAACAATAACAGGGGCTTGAGAGGATTACCTGAAACAGTGCTAGGGCAGGCTCATGTTCACTGTCATTATTTCCCTATCAAAGAGAACAGACAGATTGTCCTTGAATCCCATGGTGCCTGCACTTCAGCCTGACAAGAGGAGACATGAACATCCACCATGTGCACCAGGTATACACACACACACACACACACGTACATTTCATTCTCAACACTGGGCAGTTGGTATGATCGGTTCCATTTTACAGAGAAGAAAATCAAGGCTTAGACCTGCTCAAGGTCATAGAGCTACTAAGAAGTGGACCACAGGGTCACCCCAACGTCTGGCTGTCCCCAAGTCTGTGCTCTTTACCTGAGCCCTGAGAGTTTCTGCTCCATAGTTTCTGCGCCTCAGAGTCCCTGGCGATGGCCCAGTCCTGTGGCAGGCTGTCCTAGGACTGGTTTTTATTTAGCTTGGGACAGTCTGGTTGATTCCTTCATCCTGCTCCAACTATGTGTCTTATTTCCTTTTCAGAGGGGCTGTCCACACTTCCAGGCTTTGCTCTCCCTCAACTGTCCTAGTCTGCCCACAACAGTTCTGGTTTTAGTACTGATGTATCAAGTTCTGGGAACACAGTTCTCACCAAGTCGCCCAGAAGACCACCTTCCCACCCCCATACAAATGCTTACACACAGATCCCTCCTCCCAACATACACACATGCGGCCACGTAGAGAGCTCTACTTGGGCATACCAACACCCACACAGACACAAATACCTCATCTACAGACATGCCCCCTACACACTCCCTTAACAACCACATACAAGCTTATGGGCATACACACACAGACAGACACGTGCCGACGTGCACATGCAGAGAAACACGCTCACACAAATAGATATATTTACATGTACCTACCACATAGACACACACACACTTGGAGCCATCCCCAAGTGCAAGATGCTTGATGTGGTTGGTTTTCCAGCCTTTCTGAGGCTCTGGGCCTCTTGTCTGGACTCAGCCCCTTCCCACCCCCTCTACACATTGCCATGTTTTCTCTTGGGAGGGGTTATATGTGTTTAACGTCTCTACCTCCTACAGGATTGTTGGCCCTTTCGGGGGTGCACTGGTGCCTGCTTTGCTCATTTAGGTCCCCAGACCTAAAACTACTTGACATTTGGCAGGAGTGCAAAAAGCATTTGCAGAATGAATGAAAGAAGGGCACCCGGCAGAAGCAGGGCCCATATCTGATGCCTACAAGGTACCACTTGGAGTCTGCTGCAGAGAGCTGCTGAGGGCTGAGGGTCCCAACCTTGCAGCCTTTGCTGTCTCCTGAGGAACTGAGCCCCAGGGAGTGCACGTGTCTTTCCTGCGGCCTTTTCTCCAGCAGAAGGTTCCCAGCCTTCCACAGACAGGCACTCCCAGCCCTCAAACCCTGCTGTCCAGCTGTGCTGGGTGATTCTCTGTTCCCTCCGGAGTCTGGCGCCCTCTGGTCTCTAAAAGCCAGGACAAGCCTGTTTATCCGGGACCCTTGGGAACTTCCTATTATGTTTGCCCTCCGGCCTTTCCCGTGCAGCAGAAGCCTTCCAGAAATGCAGCTGTGATGAGGTCGCTGCCCTGTTTAAAGCCCCCAAAGGCTTCCCTTGCACTTGGGGTCAAGGCCAAACCTCTTAGCTTGCAGTGGGTCCTGTTACCACGCCCAGCACTGCACCCCCGACGCCCACCCCCAGGTTAATCCTGCTGATCTTGTCTCAGGCCTTCTCACAGTCACCCCTCTCCCTCACCCTGGGCCTTCTCCCCTTCTGGGTTAGGTGCCCCGCACACTGTTTTGTGTTAGTGGTCAATGAATGGGTGACCCCCGGCAACTTCCTCTGCCCGTGCGCCATCACCTCCTCACAGTGGCGATAACAGTATCTAGTCGTGGGTCTTGAGGGCGATACAGGAGGGCCTGGCACGGCCTGGCACCGCGAATGCCAGTCTCCTGCTCCTCCTGAGGAGGACCTGCTGTTTTGGAGGAGCCTCAGGGAGCCTGAGGATGGGGTACTGGGAGCCATCAGGGAGGGATAAACTCTCCTCTGCCCACCAGGGTTGAGCCTGCCAGAGAGGGGTGACCCTTCCTGCCCTGGAGCCCAGATGCAGGCCAATGGTACCTGTCTCCTGGGGCGACAGGCTGCCAAGTCCCGGAGTCCTAGGATTCTGGCCTAATTCTGGGAGTTTAGACTAGGGGGGTGACCGGAGAGTCCTGTGTGCAGGGTGTCGGCGGCTGGGCAGTGAGCCCCACGCGGGCGACCGGAGTGCGGCGGAGAAACCCCCGAGGACCGCGACCCCGAGCGCGCACGTGCGCTCCTGCGCCGCCTCCCTCTAGCTGGGAGCTCGGGCGCCTGGTGGCGGTGTGTTTTGCTGGAGGGTGGGTTCCCGGTGACCTGGCTGGATGAAAGGCGCCTGCGGTGTGCCGGGGCCGAGTGAGCAGTGGCTCCGTCCTACCGCTAGGTGGGGATCTGGAGTCGTCCAGGCCTGGAGTCCACGGCTTGAGTTGAAGGCTGGAGCCCCTCACCCTCCTGCCTCAGGTCAGGGTTTCCCAGCCTGCGACCTGCCCCCTCCTAATTTCTGGCCAGGTCCTGTTGCTAGGCGGTCACACTGAGGGAAGTGAATAAGAACATGAACTGTGGCTCGGCGCCCATAGCTCAAGCGGCTAAGGCGCCAGCCACAAACACCTGAGCTGACGGGTTCGAATCCAGCCCGGGCCTGCCAAACAATGAGGGCTGCACCCAAAAGATAGCCAGGTGTTGTGGCGGTCGCCTGTAGTCCCAGCTACTTAGGAGGCAGAGGCAGGAAAATCTCCAGGAGTTGGAGGTTGCTGTGAGCTGTGATGCCATGGCACTCTACCCAGGCCGACAGCTTGAGGCTCTGTCTCAAAAAAAAGAACATGAACTGTGCAGCCAGAGAGACCTAGGTTCCAATCCCAACTGGGTCATTAGCTCTGCAGTTTTGACCCTTTGCACCTCAAGTTTCCTCATTTCTAAAATAGATTCATCTACCCATTCTGCAAAGGGCAAGAGGGAATGTGGCTGCCCTGATTACCCCCAGAGTGAGTCAGTGGGTGTCATACTGTGTCTTGTGATCCCAAACTGAACAACTGACACAGCAGTAGGACTGACCTGGGATAGTTCCCATCTACTCCATCCAGCACTTCCCCAGGGCTCTTTGGAGTCCCAAGGAAGCACCACTTGTCTTCTCTCTCAGGTTGCCATAGAAAAGCAGGAGCTAGAGGCCAGTTCCCGCCTGTGCAATCCCAGCGCTCTGAGAGGCATAGATGGAAGAGGACTGCTAGGGACAGGCCTGAGCAACTCATCAAGACTTCATCTCTAACAAAGAAAGAAGGAAAGGGGAGGGAAGAAAAGAGAGAGAAAGAAAAATTAGCCAGTCGTGGTGGTGCGTGCCTATAGTCCTAGCTATGTGGGAGGCCGAGGCAGGAGGATCACTTGAGCCCAGGAGTTTGAGATTGCAGTAAGCTATGATGATGCCACTGTATTCCAATCAGGGTGACAGTGTGAGATGCTTAAAAAAAAAAAAAGCATGGGGTAGAACATACTAACTCCTTGGGGAGGTGGGGATAAAGGGCTTTGAGCTGGCCATCTCTCAGACAGGGCAGCACACCCCACAGCCCTTCTGCTAGGAATGTCCCTGTTCTCCTCTTCTCCTGTCTTCCTAAATTCCTCATTAGTTTCCAAAGCTCAGGCCAAAATGTCTTCTCCCTCATGCCTCACCTGTCCCCCCTTCTCCACTGGTGGAAACCCACCCGTCTCAGGGCTCCCTTGAGGTCTTGCTGGGAGAAGGGCCCATCTGACTTAATTAACATGTCCCCTTTCCAGGTGCCATGCATGCAACTCCAATCAGGGTGGTAGAGACCTGACTCTGGCTCCATTTCTGAGGGCTCAGAAGTTCTTCTCCCCATGGCTCAAAGCCACTGCCCCTTCTGTCTCCATCAGACCCTGGGCCAGGGCTGGTTCAGAGAGCCCAGGGCAGGTTCTCCGTTGGCAATGAAGGGAAAGGGAACGTGAGCTTGGGATTGTTCCTGTTGAGTCACCAGTCTTTCCTGGGTTTAGGTGTCCCCTTCTCCCAGAGCTCACTGGTCTTTCTCTTTGAGTCAAAGGCTCTACCTGTTCAGACACCAGAACTCTGAGCTGCTCTTCCTGGTTCTCACCCCCGAGGGAGCAGAGGTGTCTTTGCCAGGCTCCAATGGCTACACTATTACGTGCTGGACACGCTTCCTTGATCTCTCAGAGGCTCTGGACTCCTTGCTGTTTTGTCTTTTTTTCTTTAAACAATTTACATGTTATTTGCATATCATAACATACGCTTTAAGTGTACAATCCTGTGGTTTTTAGTATATTCACAAAGTTGTATAGCCATTGCCACCAACTACTTCCAGAACATTTTTGTCACCTCAAAAGAGCTCCTGACCTGTTAGTAGTCACTGCCCCCTTAACACCATGAATCTACTTTCTGCCTCTATGGATTTACCTATTCTGGACATTTTGTGTAAATGGAATCATATGATATGTGTTTGTGTGTGTGTGTGTGTGTGTGTGACTGGCTTCTTTCACTTAGCTTATTGTTTTCAAGGCTTATCCATGTTGTAGCACGGACCAGTGCTTTAGTCCTATTTGTGTCTAAATAGTATTCCATTACATGGATATACCGCATTTTATTTACCTTTCTATTATGAATAATGCCACAATGAACATTCACATACAAGTCTCTGTGTGAACGTATGTTTTCATTTCTCTTGGATATGTGCCTAGGAGTGGATTGGCTGGATCAAACGGTAACTAGCATTTGGAGGGATCACCAAACCATTTTGCAAAGCTGCTATACCCTTTTACCTTCCCAGTGGCACTTCATTGCCATTTCTTGAACATGACAAGCACGTTCCTCCTTGGTCCCCCTTTCTTTTCTTGGAGAGTCCATCCTTAGACTTCTGATGTAAAATAGTAACCCATTTTCACCCTTACCACACACTTCCTCCCTTCCTCTGTTTGGTTTTTGTTCATATCTGACATATTAGGACTATTTTATTTACTTACTTATTTTGTCTATTGTTTCCCTCACAAGGATGTGAGCTTTGTTTTGTTTGTTGTTTTATCATGACTCTTAAAACAGTGTGCCTGGCACATAATAGGTGCTCGATAAATCCTGAGTAATACATGAATGAAGAAATGTAGGCACTGTGATGGGAACACAGGGTGAGACCTGGTGAGTCCACATGGAGGTGGACTGAGTGTCACCAAGGCCAGCGGAAGGGAGAGTGAGTGTCACTGAGACCCTGCCTAGGCTTTTCCCCACCTGTCAAGTCTACCATGGGGATTAGTCCAGACCACACACACTGTCATCTTCTCTAGACTAGTGGAGAACGGCAACCAGGCCTCCTCCCTTAACCCAGGCAAGGGGTGGGGCAAAGAAATTCACTAGCTGTATAATTATTATGGTTTGCTGTGTGACCTTGGGCAAGTTACTTTCCTCCTCTGAGCCTCAGTTTGCCCCTTTATCAAAGGAAAGAGTTGGAAATGGATAGTGGTGATGGTTGCACAATAATGCGGATGTTTAATATCACTTTAAAAGAGTTAAAATGGACTCAGCACCTGTGGCTCAAACGGCTAAGGCGCCAGCCACATACACCTGAGCTGGCAGGTTCGAATCCAGCCCGGGCCCACCAAACAACAATGACAGCTGCAACCAAAAAATAGTCGGGCATTGTGGTGGGCGCCTGTAGTCCCAGCTACGTGGGAGGTGGAGGCAGGAGAATCGCTGAAACCCAGGAGTTGGAGGTTGCTGTGAGCTGCGATGCCACAGCACTCTACCGAGGGAATAGCTTGAGACTCTGTCTCAAAAAAAAAAAAGTTAAAATGGTAAATTTTGTATTAAGTATATTTTACCACAATAAAAGGTTTCTTTAAGAAAGAAAAGGATGGTGGTGATGGTGACAACCTGCTAAAGGACCACCCACTGGGTAGACCACTGTTTGTAGGCAGTGCCATAGTGAAAGGGCTTGAAGGGTAGCAATTGCAGAGGCCTTCAAGTGTGTTAGTGCTCCGCACCCGGCCTGTCTC